>WYDE02047717.1:0-12391 GCA_009867175.2 Adela reaumurella | reverse complement strand
AATGTGTTGTAGTGTATAAAGGTTGACTGGAAGAGATTGCCTCTAGCAATAAGTCCGCCTTCTGCTAAGCAGAAAAAAGTCTATATTTATTTATTAAAATTCCGCCAGTTCGATTACGACAGCATCACTGCGTCTAATGTTCATTTCGTATAATCGTCACTACGTGTAATTAAAAATAATAAAATCAGCGATCTGACGATTACGACGATACGTATTGCAACCAAACAAAGAATTAAAGATTTATTTTTATTAAGGTTTTAAAATACGAATTAGCAAAAAGTCAAATTTTTACTACCTACATGCGTTCAACGTTTATACGTATTGCGGGTTCGTATTTAATATTTTAGTTTTTTTTATGGAAACTGACACGGAAAACTACATCACCTAATGCACCAGTTTTCTGGTACCAGAGATATCAGCCTAAACACTTGCGAATTATGTAGGTAGGTGCCATGTCAGAACTTCCCTCAATACCAGCCGGCTACACTGAACTGGACGGAAAACACGAACGTTTCATAGCCGCTTCGACCGACCTTCATTCACTGCAGTGGCAGCTTGTTGTCGATCGTCTGTCTAATCGATAGTTCTTGTAATGTGAATTATATGATCTGCAACTTCCACAACTTCTAATTTTATACGTACTGACAATACGAAATTAAAATTATAAAAAGTGAATAAATGTAATTTTCATTATGGAAATTCTTCACAATAAAACGGTTATATTTTCAGCACACTAATTACACAATATTTTCTTATACCTATGCTATTTTCAGATTTTTTATTGACAATCAAAACTGTTAAATGTCCCCAGAGTTTCAAAAGAAGTTCAGACACAGCCAATAACACCACTCCATTGCTCGCGACACTATACGCTCAACACTATGCCAGCTATAAGTCGGACAAAACGATCTTAGTTTGAAGATCCCCAGGTCGTAGATAGACCTTAATCGTTCTAGGGAACACACAAACCGGAGAACCGTTCTACATACATATATATCTCTAATTCATTCAAACACAATATATGACGTCATTGCATTTATGTAATTGCAATGAAACATCAATAAGACTACACTCATAGTGGCCTGCTTTGCATAGAAGCACATCGTAAGTCGGTGTAGATTTTTTAATTAAAAAAAAATAATGGTAATGGAATTTGAAAATCTATAACATTTGTGTGGGCCGGCTGGAATTGAGGGAAGTGCTGACATGGCACCATCCACGTAACTGACCAAGGTGTTTAGGCTAACATCACTGGTGCCAGAAGAACTGGTGCATTATGATGTATTGTGTTAACAGCTCTCTCTTTATATATTTCTGTTCTTCTGAGTAGATTTATTAAACATCTTAGCAGAGAAACACATGTTTCTCTGTTGCACAACAATTAGTGAAGCACATGATCATAACACGAGAAATATAAATAATGTACAAATTAGTTTTGTGCCGAAACTGGAAATTGTAAAACAGGGAACGACTTATCAGGGCATTAAACTATATAATTTCATGAGCAAAGAATTTCAATCACTCGCAAACGAAAAATCAAAAATTTTCGTAAAGACTGAAAGGTATACTTATTGATGAAAGGAGGTTATTACAGTGTGGATGCATTCTTAAAAAACAATAGGTAAAAATAAAATTTAATGATGTATTATAGATATAATATTACAGTCTAAGTCTTATTAGATAATTAGACTACTTCATTTAGATATATTTAGATATTGAAATTTTCAATACAACGTTATATTGTTCGTGAAATAAATAACTTGAACTTGAACTATCATTGTGACTTCACACATACTACTCAGCGCACGCATTTCCACAGCATTTATCCTGCATTCGTGCTTCGTCTGTCATACCCAACTTTCACTCCCGTACATCAGTGTAGGGGCCAGCACTCCAGCATGGACTGCCAAACTTGGCCTATTGGACATACATTATGTGCTAATAATAGCGTGCATAGTATATCTAGTACCCCTCATAATAGCATAGTTCCCATTCACTTGACTTCCAACTTTCACTCTCTTTTCCACATCTACTTCACATTTTCCATTCCGTGTGAGCATATGCCCTACATGTAAAGTCGTTTATTTGCTCCAACATCTCATCCTAAATTATTACATTGCATTCGGACATCGTCTCCTTCCTCTTCAGTACCACTACATTCGCCTTACTCACATTCACGTTTTCCTGTCTGTTTAATTATCTGCCACCTGCTTTAAAGATAATATTGCCAAGTCCGACGAAACCTACGGGCGGACCTATAACTGAGAGTCATATATATTTAGGCGAGGAGACATGTGTACACTTATCAGTCTCTCTAGAATTTTAGCATAGCACATTATAATTAATTAGCTTCACTCGAAATGTTATCTGTTTTATTTTTCACATAGGAACGACACCAGTTCTCATCAAAGCAAGCCGCAGTAAGTGAGTCTCAAGCAGATGTTGAAAAGGAGTGCCAAAATCGAAAAAATATTGATGCCAGCGTGTAGAACGCGATCGCTGCTGAGACCATCGAGTCCCTCCTGAGTTTTGTGGTAATTACAGTTTGTCGTACATCATTTTCGGTATTGTTCTCATTTACCGTGGCACTACGACACTCGTGATATACGTCAGAGTCATCGTCATTCGCTTCACTTTTGAAACGCTTCATTAACAAATTTGCTATGAGAGTAAAATCTCGTTCGATCTATGTTAAGCTAATATGTCAAGTTGCATTTGTTCCTTATCTTTTTGCACAAATTTTAGTTTATTAAAAGCTCTACGAGCATCGCACTTCTTCTCATGCGTGCAACCCATATGAGATGGCGACCTGAATCGACCGAAATAATGTGAGCCGTTTTAGCGAATTGTGCAAATGTGCAACTCTCTAACGTGATTTATTTTTCCTATTTTTAAATGATACGTTTCTTTAGAAGCGTTCTGCATTCCATTTAAATCTTCTTCTCTTCTTTTCCAGATATTTTATTCGCCCCACTGCAGGGTACAGGCCTCTCTCATTTGTATGATATGAGAGGATTTTAGTCATACACTTCCACGGTGACCAACCGGCTTAGAAGTGGATTTCCTCACGATGATTTCTTTCACCGAAGTGTCAGCGGCCATTTAGCACAAATTCTAAAGTTATACATATTATGCTCCCAGTGGGTATCGAACTCGCACCTCCCGCTTGAGAGGCGTGCTCTTGCCCGCTCGGCCAATCTGAGTCATATTGGACATATTCGTATCCAATTTGTTTTCAACCCGCCTGGCATTCGGCTGCACGAATCCATCGTTTGCCCGCGACCGAATGTCGTCGTCTCACCTGGCGGGTGGTCATCCCATGCTTCGCTTACCTGTCAAGGTCGCCAGTCTCCAGGACGCGTGTGCTCCAACGTCAAAGTGAATTAAAGTGACATACATTTACGACTCTTGCTTGCAATGGCTTCAAAAAAATCTTTTAACCTTCAGAGTTTTATAAATCCTTTACGTATACTTTAATCCACTGGCGGAACCAGTAGCACGAGTGAGCGACTTGAGTGAATGTAAACTTTTTCACACGACATAAAATTGCGAGTATTCACAAGCAAAATATATTATATTTAATCTCTGCGATGTGATTTTCTGGCAGTGAGGTTTTTTCCGAGTTTTCTCGAATAATAATCACGAACAAACACACATGCTGCGGTGCCCTAAGTGTATGCAGCGTGCGAGAGCTCGCCGCAGTGGATCACCTTCCAAAAAATCTACACATTTTTTTTTTATTACCGCGGTTTTTAACCGAAATATTCAAAACTTGCGGCTTTTCTCGCGGCGACTTTATCGGATTCAGTACGCTTTCTGCGTTCGTAGCGAAAAGAACTCTTCGTGACCATGAACAGAACTGTCCGATCGAAACGTTGGAACAATTCAAAGAACAATCCGATGAAGTCGCCGCGAAAGGGCCGGAAATTTTCGAAATCTAAGACTAGAGTGAGAAGTGAGTTTCACAATAATATCACAGAAATTAAAATCACGTGCGACCTAGCGCGAACCGGTCGCTCGGTGAATATGCTTCTAAAGACGGCAGTTTCTTCCTTATCGGCTGAATAGAACCATCCCTTATCGGATCCGACCGCTGTCGAACGAAGAGGTCTGGGTGCCGACTGCCGCAAAATATTCAACCCTCCGTAGTAAGCCAAATTTTAATTTATACCTAAAGCTGAAATCTCTAATGTGGCAGATAAGACTTCGCTGTGAATTTATGTAACTAGGATTTAGGCGGAATTTTAAGAGGAAATTCGTCATGTTCAAGATTGATGTAGCTATCTTTCAAATACACGTAACGGCTTTAATTCGTGAAAGTTTTAACAGTAGCTATCTTAGCTTTTATCCACGAAACCAGCAGCAGTGAGTGGCTTTGCCCGGTAAATACTAACGTGAGTTCGAGTTACGATTTTTAATTGGCTGAGCGAAGTAAAGCCTATAGTACTCAACACTGGGCAGAAAATTTTCTTTGTCTGTCTTTCGTTTGTCTGTTTGTCCGCATAACTCCTCCTTAACGGTTATGTGAAATTTTGTAGCATTATTATATATGGCAATATCTCGCGACACACCAATTATCAACTTATAAATAAGAACTGGAAAGAAACTTGACTACATATTTTCTAATCGGTTTGGCCAATCGAGCTGAAATTTTGTAGTTTAATTTTATGGAGCAATAGATCGCCACACAAACATTTTCAACTTCCTTGAAGAACTGGCAAGACACTTTGCCGTAAATTTCAACGTCCCTTCTTTCTAAACGGCTTATCCGATAGGGCTGAAAATTTTCAGGCTCATTCGATGTTTGAATAGTTCGGTTCGGTATACACCAATTTTTATCTTCCTAGAAATACTAACAAGAAACTTTTTTCGGTGGGCGAATTGCAGGACATGGTTAATTTATGGTGGAAGTATTTACAAGGAAAGGAATGAAAGTGAATGTAAACGAGACGAAAGTAATGGTGATGGAGAGGAATGAAATGATTTCAGAATGCAATGTAATGATTGGGGATGAGAGGCTGGAGCAAGTGAACGAATTTATATATCTGGAGAATATGTTTATAAGGGATGAAAAATGTGAAGAAGATGTGGAAAAGAGAGCGATAGCCGGAAATCAAGTTAATCGGGCATTGCATGCTATTATGGGCAGCCAAAATTTGTCCAATAGGGCACGTTTGGCTGTCCATAGTGGAGTGCCATATACTGATGTACGGGAGTGAAAGTTGGATATGGCAGACTAAACACGAAAGCAGAATAAATGCTGTGGAAATGCGCGCGTTGAGGAGTCACAATAAAAGACGTATTGAGAAAATGTGAAGTGAGAGAGCGTTCTGGTCTGAAAGAAGATATAGTGACAAGGATTGGAAAGGAATGCTTCGGTTGTTAGGTCATGTTCGAAGAATGGATAATAGAAGAATAACGAAAGAAATATTTTGAGTGAATGTGAGTGGAAGAGTCGGGAAAGGTCGCCCTAGACGCACGTACCTACAACAGACGAGTAACCAGATGATGGTTCTTAAAAAGCAAGCCAAATTACTCCCCGAGAGCATACGTTTTTGACGTCTATCGGCGTGACATTTATTTTGAGTGATGGAAAAATGTGATAGTATTATTCGGAACACTTTATCACTAGAACTCGAAAAGCAAATAGTCATATCCGAGGCCTTAACTTGAAACTAACCCCTGTCAGTTTAACAAATCCGAGAAGGCACTACCTGTCAAGTAGATCAGTGGAAACGTGGAACAAACTACCTAAATATGTCGTACAAACACTCCCACCAGTTCGTAGGAAAAATAAAAAGGGTTTGCTCATTTACACAAAGTAATTATTGCCCATCACTACACATGTCTGACAAGATCACCAGATTGGGCGATTGGTCGCAAATTAGGCTAATACAGCTTCATTTGGTGAAACAAAATTAAACATTTTGTATGGAGATTTGTATTTTCAATTTGGCGACTTGTTCGATATTTTTAGTTCAGAATTCGTAGTATAAAATACTACTTGAATCTCCAAATTTTGGAACTTGTGGCAAAAACATGTGGCAACCCTGCTTGCTGACAGACGTCAATTGTATAAGGTGTAGGTAAATATGTATATAGTATAACCCTTTAATAGTGTCAATCGACATTGAAAAGTATACATAATTCATGACTTGAATGAAAATTTTGATAAATTAACCCCGACTTTCTTCGCTTTTACGGTTGCTGCTCAACCGCCTTAAATCTCAGCGTAATAAAATATTTTTTTAAACACTCCATAAAATTTACTTCTATCTATAAGCTGAAAACCAAATAGATTTCTTAGCAGCCGTTCCAGAGAACAGTGGTAACAGATATACACATCCCTATGTCCCTATACCCGCTTCTTGTCGTCGAGATTAATACATGAAATGGAATGAAAATTCATGTAGAGTAGAAAAGAGAATAGATAAAGGAGAGATAGAGATAAATTTTAAACGTACGAACCGGTTAGACGAACTCTTTCCGTGACCTTCATTAATTATCTTCTTAATAACGCGAGTGGCTACATCACCATAATGAACCAGTTTTTTTGGTACCAGTGATGTCAGCCAAATATATCTTGGTGAATTATGTAGGTGCCATGACATCGCTTTCCCCTAATCTATCCGGCTACACTGAACTGGACGGAAAACACGAACGATTTTTCATAGCCTCTTCGACCGACCTTCACCTATATCAGCGTCGTTGGCTCAGTGGATGCAATATTCGGTATTCGATTGCCGAAGTTAAGCACTGTCGAGCGCGGTCAGATCTTAGATGGGTGACCGCTTGACCGTTGACGCTGGTTATGGTTCGGATTCCACGTTAAACAGTAGGTCGCTGCCCTCTCCTTACATTGTGGTACGGTTAAACCCACCCAGTTTGGTACCACCGCATTGAATGAAGGTCAGTCGAAGAGCCTATGAAACAGTTCGTGTTTTCCGTCCAGTTCAGTGTAGCCGGCTGGAATCGAGGGAAACGCTGCCATGGCACCTTCCTACATAATTCACCAAGGTGTTTAGGCTGACATAATTGGCACCAGAAAACTGGTGCATTAGGTGATGAAGCCTTCCGGGTTAGTTTCCATAAAAAAAAACTCAGTTGGGATCTATTATTTCGTATTTTTAACCTGACTGAGAAACGTTTATTTATCTAATAGCAGTATACTGTAGTACAGTCTAATTTAGTAGAAAATAATATTATAAAATACCAAAGCTTCTAAATTACTTAAATGCCTAGACACAGAGAAACTAGCTTATGCGCCTGTAGGCATGTAAGCACTCGGCAAGTGCGAGTGGTGCTTGAGCAAACTAAGTTCATTAAAAGCTCTTTCATATATGTACATGCGGAGTTATTTATCGTAATGAAAGCAACTGAAGTGAATAACTCGATACAAGTTGAATGGTATCTATGTATCGATAACACACGTGTGTGTATGTATGCATCATAAGGCTTTCAAGCTTTACACTTGAAGAACAGGAGCTAAGGAATACATTTTTGACGCGCAAAAGTCTTTTAACTCGGTATTTAGGGGATGCCTGGAAATTTAGCGTCAAGTGTATGGCACTAATTTGAAATCCTTAAAAATCATTTTAACACATTTGTATTATTATATGTTTTGTCATTTGAGATGTCTTCCTCGCACGTAATACTTACTTCGAATTACCACCATTTTGGATAGCACGAAGCACAAAGTATAGTACGACGTCACACAGACAGACTTCACAGACCCGCATACAAATGTACACGACAAAAAAATAACACCTGTGTTTTATTTTGTGGAAGGTTAAAAAGTAGTAATATAGGTAAAGCCTCCGCTCTCTCCCGTCCTACGTGTTCGCTCCCCTCGCGCGATTATCTCCCAGCTTTCTCGCCAGAAGCTCCAGATTCCCGCCCAAAAGACAAGAGACAGCTCCGTGTTTGTGCCGACGATTGAGCAAATGTTTGAGCTTTGAGCTTCTTCGCGAAGGTACGCCGAGACCTTGTGAAAGCTGTAAGATGGCATTGTTTTAGAGGATGAACGAGGAACATGCTTGTTTCATAGGTATCACAATAGTTCTATTTATCTATTCAAACAAAAGACCCGATCGTCGCGTGATATGTATAACGGATTTTTACTAAAATATCAATATAAGATTTACGCTTATACAAATATAAATAAATAACAAGCGTTTTATTTTAGTTACATTATAAAAAACATTAAAAAATACACCAATCATATAAATAAAAAAATAATAATTTAATTAAAATACATGAAAAAATCACTTTGAAAAGCATTGGTTAAAAAAAGTCGAATAAAATAAAATAAGATAAAACTTAAATGAAGATTGGGGATTTTTTTACATTTTACAGTCAGTTGGAACGGTTCTATCTGACTGGACTTATACTGGACTTCTCTCGAGCTTTCGACTGCGAAAGCATACCATTATTGTTAGCTAAACTTAGGCATTATGTGGTCCAAAGGCTCAGGTCATAGGTGGTTTAAAAGTTATTTTGAACTCGGGGAGCAAATCGTAACTACTTTGAAAATAATGGTGTTAACCTCACGTCGAATCCATTACCTGTGCGGAGACGTCTGATACAAGGATGCGTATTATGTATGTGTGTGCAATTATTTAAGACAAAATGGACTTACCTCAGCATATGGTATAGATGCGCAGATCTATAGCGCTGATGTTATGTTAGACACGGGTGGTAATACTAAACACTAGAAACCATTAGTTATATAAATAGAAAAAATTAGAAATAATATAAAATGAGAAAAAAACTAGCAAGCATTCTATATCTTACACTATATACAACTACTTACACAAAATTTAACAGTAACTAAACCGGGAGCCCTAGCTACACCTGAAGTCGGTGCTGGCTTAGGGATGTTTGCTTTGTTGCGGCAGCTACCGTCCCAGCGAGCCGGTTCTTCATATCCCTCCTGATATAACCGGACACTGGCGGTTGTTATCGGTGTGGGCACCTCCGCAGTTTGCGCAGGTAAGCTTCTCCTCGAGTGGGCGTGCGCAGTCGCAACATCGCACGCACTTCAGTGGCAGTTGGCAGTGGTGCGACGTGTGGCGGAAGAGCTGGCAGGGGTGGCCAGTGGTCATCGCACGCACTTCAGTGACAGTTGGCAGTGGTGCGACGTGTGGCGGAAGAGCTGGCAGGGGTGGCCAGTGGTGCGCTGGTCCTTTCCCTCCATGCTTCGATGGTGACACCTGGCATTTAGAGGAGCTCCGTGGATCTTTTTCAGCTAGGCGAAGAAGATGCATCATCCCTGACACACCTCTGCCGCTTCGTGCACTGTCATAATATTCTTCATACATGCTCATCGGTTAAGGGTACTGCGTAAGCACTTGCCCTTTTTTGAGAATATGATCAATCTGTTCTACACAGGTACGTGCGTCTAAGGTGACCCTTCCCGACTCTTCCACTCACATTCGCTCCAAAAATTTATTTAATCAGTCTTCTATTGGCCATTCTTCATCAACATTCTCTCCGTTCAACATGACCGAACCACCGAAGCATTCCTTTCTCAATCCTTGTCACTATATCTTCTTTCAAACCACAACGCCCTCGTACTTCACAATTTATGTCTTTCATTATGACTCCACACATACTCTTCAACGCGCGCATTTCCACAGCATTTATTCTGCTTTCGTGCTTAATCCTTTTAATAGCTTAATCTTAATAGTGCCAATAAATACAATTTATTTTTCTAATATTTTCATTTCTATATTTATAAGTAAATAATAACCTTTACATGGACGAACCACAATAATTATGCCCCATTTTGAAATCTTTAAGAGGCCTTTATGTTATATTTTCTCCTGTACCATAATCCAGTTAGTCCACAAGAAGACGAAGAACGAAGAGTTATAGTGCTTAGGCAAAAAAAAGAATGTCCAAAGAGGAATTCCTTTTTTATAAAAAAAAAACTATAAAACTCTGCTACCGCAACACTGAGTAAGCGTTACTGACATTTATTTGCTTCGAGCAAAATATATGTATGCATATTCAATAATAATTTTGGGTTAGAGATCACCTTAAGTGTAGATTATCGGAATAATTATTGATTTTTTGATAATTTTAAGCACTCCCTTCCCAAATCTACGTCTTCCAAATACAATATGCAACAGCACATTCTTGCGTACATACGCACCGTCACTAGTGTGAACAGGCCTTACATCCGGTTAGTTGTTCAGGGTCTAGCAAAATGTTGATTTATAGCAGCTACGTCGCGCGCGCGGTGCACTTGATCATGCAACTTGATCTACGGCCACCACCGCCACCACCACCACCACCACCATAGGACTTGGAACCACTTTGAGCTTCAACCAACAAGATTTATAGATCAGGACGCCGTTGTCATCGTCAGCTGGGGGCATATACACAAATTATGATTTATCTAACTTAGAATCCCTATTAGATGTTTACTTATGTGTAGGTATAAACATTTATAAACCTACTTGAAAATTTTACAGTCAGCATAAAATCAGCGCGTTCCCAGTAAATTAACTCTACTAACTTCCTCGCACCATGTTAAAGCTAAAGGAAAAATTTGTGTATGGATAATTTCATAAAGACGCCCCAGTTTACCTTTTTTTAGCTTTCTGAAAAACTCGATTACAGTAACTTAACGGGTCACATGGCGATCATCTACCCTTCTACCCCTCCGGGGAAAATGCGTGATGGTATTGCAGCGCGGCAGGGCGTCTTGCAAGAGCCTTCTTAAAAAAACTAAAGATAAATCAATAAAACACGTAGAAAGACTTGCACTTCTGTATTACCCCTTTAATTTACTTATACCAAATATTTTTAAATCGAAATCACAAAACGTGGGGTGAGGGTGTTATGTTCTCAACCTTTCTATTTTGTTTTACATTGTTCAATGTCATAATATTGTTCCAAACATTCAAATATGAAAGAACTTCATAACGTTATCGTTAATCCGTTAATCCGTTATTAATGAAGTTAACAACTTGATTAACTTTTTAACGATAGCGTTAATGGCAAAAATTGTTAACGGACTTCTTAACTTCTGTTAAATTTCATTCCGTTAACATAAGTCCGTTAATCCGTTACTTTATAATATGCGACGAGGCCGAGGGGTGGCGTGGCGTGGCGTAGCTAGCGTGCACGCACGCAACAGTCAACAACTATATTCATTATTTACCTCACGACACGAACAATGCTAGCAACACTGGACCGGTGCTGACAACTTGGCGCTTTTGGCCCTAGATTTGGGGCTTGTTTTAGTGTCTGGGGCCAAATTAGGGCTAGAATATTTTAGGGATATTTTGGGCCGGGAAAAAGGAATATACAAAGCATTTCAAAGCATATTGGCACCTAATGTTTAAGAAATGTTAATAAAATATATAAAAACAAAAATGTGTTTTATTGTTTTATTAAAACAACACACATAAAACAGCATACTGTTTCTTCATAAATATAATATTACGAATACATATAGTAATAATAAGTGATATTCACAGCAGTTGAAACAACAAAATCAGGTTGAGCTGTATACGCTGACAAAGCCGTTAGTTTTTTCGTATATACGTCTTGAAAACGGCGTCAGAAATGTAACCACAGACAGAGGAATGTTATTATTGCAACATAGATTTTTTGTATATATGGTACTCAAAAGAATGACCCCACTGCATCTCTTCCCGTGTATATCGTAAAAGGTGACTAAGGATAAGGACAAGATGCCGTGCTAAAGGGCGACAGGATCGCCATCTCTCACCTTGGCACGGTTCTTCTACCAAGTCATGCAGTAGGTGGGTTTTTGTGCCTTACATGCTGCTTGATATCTTGTCCGAATACCTTGCGAAGTGTGGTGGTCGGTGTTGTGCTGCAATTTACCGGAGTTCTTGCACTACAACACCGATTTCTCTGCTTACCCCAACTGTCGGGATTCAGCGTGAGTTATGTGTGTATGTATGTATATTTCGTTGAAAATTTTTCAAATTTACGACTACTGATGTCCGAATTGCTGTATCGAGTTCCTTCCGGTTCCAGAATTCACTGCAAACTATATGTTATTATAATCATAAGCGTAAAGTATAGTTTCCATTTTTCCATCAATATACATACGTCCAGAAGATCGAGAGGTTTCCAAAATATTTGTAGAAGCTTCCAAAACATTCGAGTAGATTCCATAATGTACTAAGATCCATAATGTACTAAAACTAAAAGCTTTCAGTGTGTTCCAGAATATTCCAGAGATTTTCAGACTCTTCCATAACTTTCTGTCAACTAGATAGCTACATAGATACCTAGATATGTAGCTAGCATAAATAGGCCGATGATTAACTTTAACGATTAACGGTAACTTCCGTTACATTTGCGTTAAGTTAACGCTATAACGATTAACGAAGTTAAGTTTTTGAGT
>WYDE02047716.1:0-18476 GCA_009867175.2 Adela reaumurella | reverse complement strand
ACCGCACCCAGCGTTGCTTAACAATTAATAGCGACAGTTGACTGTCTGCACCACTGAGCTATCAAGGCTGACAAAATTAAAAAAGGCTGATTATTATTATTTTCCTTTATTTCAAGTTTCTGTTTCATAAATTTTATACATATTTACATAAAAACTATAAAAATATATAAAAACCAAAAAATAAAATAAAACGGTAGACACGCTGCCGACGGTGGGATCACACTTTTTTTTGGAGAACATGCATTCTTGTGTTTTAAGGCATTAAAGCTGACGAGGTTGTGTTAAGCCCTAGTCAGAAGCCCTTTGTAATGATAAATCCATCTTGGACGCAAGCATATCTCTTTTCGAACCACAGACAGATAGATTGTACTGTCGTCAGCATATTTTTCTATGTATTCCACCAGCAATTCATTGATGTGAAAATGTGCAAAATTGTGTGTAAGAGAGTGCCGACAGAACAGATCCCTGGGGAACGCCTGCGTTCACTGCTTTAGCTTCTGAGGCAGAGCGAGCAAGCCACCATGACGCGTATGCTGCGTTACTTGAATAAATCCGCCACCGCTCACACAGACCGTCGGGGAAGCCGTAACTTGGAAGTTTGGCGAGCAGACTAGTATGCCAGACCCGATCGAATGCCTTGGAGATGTCTAGTGACACGAAAAGAGATTCGCCGTGGTTCGTCCCATCTCAAGTCTTGAGTCAGGTGCATCAATAAATCACCTGATGAGCGTTTGCTGCTGGAGCCAAAGTATTATCACTCAAGAATTGTTTGTTTGTTTGTACATACTTTATTGTACTCATAAAAAGGATTACAATAGGCGAGCTTAGTGCAGACGTGCACTCTTTGCATACTAACTTTTGGGATGTGGTAGTAGGGTATATTTCTGATTACTTCCGAGATTATTTCTAATTCTGAATCAGTACAACTTTTATTACAAATTTCCCAAGTCCTTTGATGAATGTATTTAGACGATATGACTCTTAATCAGAAAAATACGGAAAATAAATAAAGAAAAACGTCCGAACCGGGGTTTTGAACCCGGGACCTAACCGTATGTTGTGGCAGTTAAGATCATACTTAACATAGACAAAACTAGAAACTAATTCTGAGATTTCCAATGAAAACTTTTTTTTTCGGTTCGAACGTTTTTCTTTATTCGTTTTCCATATTTTTCTGATTAAGATTCAGTAAGCGACTTGCATGCTAAGCAAGAAAAAAAAATTTCAGACGATATGATTACCTATCTATGCCAATGTTCGGCACAGTCAAATCCAATCCTTCACGAAAGCACCTTCAGGAAAGTGCCATTGCCACTTCGGTAATGTATGTAAGTGGTATTGTATTTGAAATCAAGTGATAAAACATATATTTGTTTTAATATTTCCCTGGCCTTCCAAAAATTATATTTCCCCAGTGGAACTTAATTTAAATTAGTTTGCCGGGTTCTTCACGGCTATGCAGCGCAATCTCTTTTTGACAAAGTGTTTCTTTCTGGGGATAGGACCAGCCAACCGCTTTTTATTGTGCTGGATGTATCGTCTCTTTGTAAAAAAATGATTTTTTTTTATAGAAACTGACACGGAAGTCTACATCACCTAATGCACCAGTTTCTGGTACCAGCGCGCTGCAGCGATGTCAGCCTAAATACCTTGGTGATTTATGTAGGTAGGTGCCATATCATGTCATGTGCCGTGTGGGGCCGGTACGTAAAAGAATGACCCCACTGCATCTTTCCCCATGCATGTCGTAAAAGGCGACCAAGGGATAAGGACGAGATTCGTTCTAAAGGGCGACAGGCTCCCCACCTCTCACCTTGGCACGGTACGTCTACCAAGTCATGCAGTAGGTGAGTCTTCATGCCTTAAATGCTGGTTGATATCTTGTCCGAATACCTTGGGAAATGTGGTGGTCGGTGTTGTGCTGTAAAGGACTACAAAAAAAAAAAGTTTATGAAAATTAAAACCCGACTACTCAAAAACAAACAAGAAGAAACAATTTCTAGCAAAAGGCGTAGTCAGCCGCACGCACGTCATCATAGGTATTCACGTATCGCTAGTAACGTGTTTGACACATCTTTGTTTTTATTTTTTTTATTTAAAATGGCACGGAAGGCTACATCACCTCAATGCACCAGTTTTGTGGTACCAGTGATGCCAGTCAGCCTAAACGCCTTGGTTAATTATGTAGGTGCCATATCAGCGCTTCCCTCAATTCCAGCCGGGTACACTGAACTGGACGGAAAACACGATCTACAAATAACACAATCTACAACTGATTCACTGACAAACAACGAACAGCCCAAGGTAGGTCTAGCTAGAAGTATTTATTTTTGCACAGAAGTTCCTTTCGTAATGTAGATGAGCACCGAGAAAGGATGTTTGAAAATATTTACCGCGGGCGAAGCCTCGGGAAAAAGGCTATACCGAATAAAGACTTCACACAAGACGCACACGGGTTATCATGCACGCTGCAGGGACAATATGTACATAGCTTTACGTCTGTTTCCCAGTGGGGTAGGCAGAGACAACGGATCTCCACGTGCCACGATCCTGCCTGACACACCTCTGCCGCTTCTTGCGCTCCCATAATATTCTTCTAATAGAAGAGATATATAAACTAAGAGACAGATAAAATGATAACAATACTGATCCTGGCGTGGATTACAATCTGTTCCTAGATACAGTACTTTTTAAATTACCGCTTTCGCTGAACAACATTTTGAAAACTTCCGGCTCTTCTCGCGGCGACTTTATCGGATTTTCCGACGTTTCGAACAGAGTGTCCTGTTCATGGTCACGGACACATCCGCCAGTACGTTTGCTGAATTCGTAGCTGGTGGACGTCTCCGTGACCATGAACAGGACGCTCTGTTCGAAACGTGGGAACAATCCGATAAAGTCGCCGCGAGAAGAGCCGTAAGTTTTCAAAATGCTGTTCCTAGATAAATTGACACTTTGTAAGTATTTGCGCACATCGCCAAAACCTACCTATGTCGGTTTGTAGGCAGCAGGTCAGGTAGGCTTAGGCCGCATACCTCACGAGAAACATAAGAAATCCAGCCTTGAGCACGGTTATCGGTCAATACCTATCTCCGCTCATGAAAATCCAATTATGCAGATTGTGGCCAATCTATTGATGTCTACATACATAGGAAATATATATAATTAAACTAATAAATACCGCTGATTTCCAGTGCTTTTGTATTCGTAAAGGAATACAAAAGTGTTATTAGGCGTATTTTATAAATAAATAAGGTATTCAGCTTAGTTTTATACTTACCATAGACATGCAAGAATGTATTGAGTTGAATGTGTTGAGTATTATAAATGCTGTGTTCGTGCTACGTACTATAGATCGAACACTACTGTGTAATCCGAACACGAGCAGCGTAAATGCATCTGCCATTTTTACCCGACCACGAAAGAAGGAGGTTTAAGTGTTCAAAGGTCTAATGTAGGTGTGTGTGAGTGTGTGTGTGTCCCTATACCTCAAGAAACAACTGTTCCGATTTCAATGATTTTGGTATAAATTTATGCGTCTGAGTTGGAAAGGTGACATAGGATATGTTAAGTTTAATTATTATTAAATTAATATAGAAAAAAAAAACAAAATGGAGGACGGTAGACCGCACATTGTTTTGCTAGAAAAATGAAAAGTACCCCAAACCTAACGAGTAGTATCAAAATAAACGTCTACGAAAGCCCTAGGCTTATTGGTATTTAATTAATAATATTTATTTTATTTTTAATTGGTATTAAAACTATTAAAAAATAAATCACCGTACAGCGCAAAAAAGCAAAAAAAAATATAAACATTGAAAACGCTGAATTTAATTTGAAACCAAGTGAGAAGGTCTAAAATTAAAATGAAAGATTAATTACGATATCCCGTTTACGCAAAAAAATAAATATACAAAAAGAAACAATTTCGAACAAGATGCGTAGTCGCACGTCCTCAAATCTACTTTTGGGTAATGAAGTGCGTATGCGATTGTTCGGAATTATTTCTTCTTGGTTTGAATTTTTAGTATTTTTGCGTTTTTGTATTTTTTTAACTTTTTGTGTTCGGGTAGCTTTAATTTTTTTTTATTTTAATTAAAGCCACATTTATGGAAAAGCTGAACATTTTAGTGAAGACTAGCCTTTTTTTTATAATATGTATGTTATTCCGCTGCTGTCACTATACACAATTACGTGGAAATCCGTTCAGTGGTTCTTGCTTAATGCGCGTTCAAACAAACAAAAATAAATGAAAACTGTGTGGTTGGCTTTTTATACGTTTACGTTTTTACGAGTATTATAGGTATAGATGTAGAAAATTAGAATATCTAATGCAATAATAATGTTTTGACCCCCTCATGTTACGCCATTTTTGCTCTGGTCGCCACCGGCGCTGTATCGATCATGGTATAAATACGTCTACCCCTCTCACGATTATTACACGTCCAAGGTTGATTCTCCGGGTCCGGGGTCTCCCGGAAGCGACTCTCACTTCCGCCTCTGACCAATAATATTCAATGAATTTCGTTTCCTGGTCGGAAAAACTTAAAGTAGGCAGCATTTTGCCTTGTAACTCTTATCAGGATGCGATCTCTTCCTGTTGAGTAATACATTTATTATGTATTGTGCATTTTTGCTCAGTATACATAATGATTGACGCAAGCGTTGCCGAGTTCACTGAACTTAGTTAACGGAAGGTCTAGATATGAAAAGGGAAAAGGAGTGATGTATGATTGTATAATAGTGTTCAATTAACTATTTACACTATTAATAAATTATTCAGTGAACGATTATTATTAATAAATACATTTATTTGAAATTAATTTCAAAAGGGTCAGTTTTCTTGAAGAATCAAAATTATTAAACGCTTCTTTTAATTTTCTTACTGAGCTGTGGTCGGATGGGAACGTGGTAGTGTATGTTTTAGTGCGAGTGAGTTGGGAGGAAGTCACTCTGTGCTTTATATATTCTTGGAATGCATACACATTTAAGTATATATATATATAATAAATCGTTTACTATCTTTGGAGAGTGCAGCGATCAGTTGTCATTTTAATTACATACATTGGTTTTTTTTACTCTCGATCATAAATAAGAACATGTGTAATAACTGAAAAGTTTTAAATAAAATAAAATTATTTTAAAAACAAAAAACCCGCCTACGCAAAAAATATGCTAACTGTGAAATAAATTATAACCTAACTAAAAAGAATAAAACAAGACGAATAACCCTCGAATAATAGAAGAAAGTTACACAAAGTGATTTTATGAATGTATCACATTATATCGACTCAGATTATCTTAGCAATAACCTAACCATTATTAACTAGGTACTAATTACATTGTATGAAAAGCGGAACACTCATAGTGCATTTATTTACCTTAACTTTGGAAGGTCTTCGCTTGCTGTAAGTTGAAGTGAAGTTCATTAATGTGTTGTTATGATGATAGCTTTTTCATACATCATATATAGCGTCACGCCTGATTCCCAGTGGGGTAGGCAGAGACAACGGATCTCCACGTGCCACGATCCTGACACATCTCTGCCGCTTCTTGCGCTCTCATAATGTTCTCGTACATGCTCGTCGGTTACGGGTACTGCGCACTTGCTCCTTTTGGAGCACATGCTTGATCTACTACTCTAGGTACGTGCGTCTAGGGCGACCCTTCCCGACTCTTACACTCACATTCGCTACAAAAATTTATTTCGTTAGTCTTCTATCATTCATTCTTCCAACATGACCGAACCAGCTAAGCATCCTTTTCTCAATCCTTGTCACTATATCTACTTTCAGATCACAACGCTCTCGCACTACACAATTTCTAAATGTATCTTTCATTGTGACTCCACACATACTCCTCAACGCACGCATTTCCACAGCATTAATCCTGCTTAGTGCTTCGTCCGCCATACCCAAATTTCACTCCCATACATCAGTATAGGGGCCAGCACTCACTATGGACAGCCAAACGTGCCCTATTCGACATACTTTGGCTGCTCATAATCATGCAAGGCCCCATTAACTTGATTTCCGGCTTTCACTCCCTTTTCCTTCTCTTTCACATTTTCCATCCCGGGTGAACATATTCCCCAAATATACAAATTCGTTCACTTGACTCTCATCCCCAATCGTTACATTGCATTCGGACATCATTTCATTCCTCTCCAGTACCATTACTTTCGTCTCGTTTGCATTCACTTTCATTCTTTTCCTTTAAAATACTTCCACCATAATATTAACCATGTCCACCGACGAGGCAAGGATCACTTGATCGTCGGCGTACAAGAGGCATTTCACAACTAACTCACTCATTTTAAGCCCACAATCATATTCTTTTAGATCACACAAGCAGCTTTCCATGAATAGATTGAACAACCAAGGTGACGCCACACACCCCTGTCTGACGCCTCTAGAGATGTCAAACCAGTCGGTGTATTCCCCATTTATGCTGACGCAACGCAGGCAGGCCCTTGAGACCTAATAGAGATTTCAGCGGTCGCACCAAGCGACTGTCCACTCCATACTCGGACAACACTATCCACAACTCATTCCTCATCACTTTGTCATAGGCCTTTTCCAGATCTAGGAACGCTCAAACGACCTAGTTTTTTGGCAGATATTTTTCGGCAATGCACCTAGGGAAAAGACCTGATCCGTCCATACCCTTCCTAAATCCCACTTGTGCATCCCAGATCATTTCTTCCGTAACATTGAACACCCTTTCAATCATTACTTTAGCATGCAATAATATTATTTTAAATACATGTTTATTATATTATTATATTACAACTAAATAATTTTTACCCTTATTCATCGGATGCAACATTCTTAAATCTCGTAGCAGTGCTACGCCACCCACTTCGCTGCCTCTGCCGTGTACCGTGTAGCAAGCGCGTAGCTATCGCTCGTAGACCAAATTATAAAAATATTTAGATTAAGTAAATCGTTTATTCGGTAATATTATTATTATTGCCGTTGATAATAAAATTCTAAGTTTTATTTAAGTGAACTAACAATTTAAATTCTAACGTTTGTCCTTAATTACAGCACATATTCAAAAAATATTCTTCTTGGTCCAGCTGCATGTCTATAACGAGTTTGCGTCGTTTAGTCACCACGTCTCGATTAAGTTGATATTGTATAGAGTATGTTCAATAAGTCACTTTGCATCGGAATTTTAGGAACAATTTTAAATCTCATTCCGGATTTATTTAACAGACTGTAGTAGGGGAAATGTTACGAAATAGTGCTTCACATACAACATCTTCGTGAACAACGCACACTCATAATAGAGCTACTGGGCGCGAAATTGTTGGTATAGTCAAATAAAGAAAATCTATATATTTCAACATCGCGAAGAAGAAAAACATTGCTGTTATATTTTACAACAAATTAGGTATGTTCATTGCAAAAAGATAAATACAAAACAACACAAGGCATTTCTCTGATCCCGGCAACGATCGCGAACGGTCCCTCGGTCCCTCCTGCCGCCTGCCTGATTGGAAAGAGTTAGGAAGTGCAGGAATGCGGCGGCGGGGCAGCGCTGAGCGGGGCGGGGCGGGGCGGGGTGGGGGAAGCCGGGCACGTGACCTTCGCAACTCGATGCAATGTCGCCGTGTCATTGACCACCCGCCCGCTCCGCCCCGCGCGCCACCCCCCACAGCGCGCCGCCGACGCCATCGCGCGGGTGCACCAGCTACGCACACAACCGATTGTAGGAGTAGCACACACACATGCGCGCGATTACACACACACACACGCACACTCACACAGTACTCGTAGATGTATAGAGCCAGACATGCGCAGAAAGTAATGAAAACGAAAGGAAGTTTCGTCCGTTTGAAATACAGGGGTCTGATTCTAAACGTGCCGGCTCCGGCCGGAAAGGCGACGTCTCGCCGCGACGAAAAAACTTCGTACATTAAAAATACTCGCTCACCGCCTTGACGAGCGGCATTTTGAATAGTAGCACAGAAAATTTCAAGTTTTGGTTGCTCCTGTAATTGAAAATAAATTGGATAATTGGATAAAAGGATCGCTAAAACCATTATATATATATCAGAATAAATAAAAATTAATTGAAACAGTTTTTTTATTTATACTTCATATATTCTATATATATTACGTATATTACTCGGTGCAAACTGCACCAAAATCGGTTCAGTGGTTCCGGAGTTTACCTTAAACATATGTCATACAGACAGACGTTCGCTTTCATATATGTGCACAGAGAAAAGTGATTTATAGAAACACCTTTAATATTAATTTGATGTATGATTTATTAACGCGTACTAGAATCGCGAAGGTAACTGCATGAAAATTGAGTGTTTATGTAATAGTACTATCTTGAAATCTCAAAAAATATTTTCTCCATAACATAAGGTACTTCGCTTTTTCAGTCCGGCTACACTGAGCTAGACAGAAAACACTTGCTATTTACATAGCCCTTTCAACCATCCTACATTCAGTTCAGTATTACCGACCCGGTACATATGTATACACTTAATTTATTTAAAAAAGTGAAGCAACAATGAAATATTCCTTACAAGACTCCATTTCTTTTAAAACGCGTAGGAAAGGCAAGTGTGAATGTTTGACATGCAGCCCACATAACTACACAGATGTGGGGACTGTAATCCACTGCAAAATATAAAACCTATTCTTTGTCTCTTATTGTTCTAAAACGTTTTGCATTCTCTATACTATTGTGACTTTCCATACAAATCACACGGAAGAAAAAATCTAAAATTTTAAAGTTTGTATATGTTGCAGTAGATTTCAGGCCTTAGACTGGTATAGTTATTTTGGGCTATCCCTTCAAACAGATAAAGGTTGCTTTCATAAGCGTCTTATATGATAATATAGAGCACCATTTTTCGTTACCACTGCCCCCTGCACTTAATCAGTTATGTGCCTGCAATGTTACAGTTATAAATTATGGCCATGGAAATATAACTCTAAATTTTTAACTTCGCCGCAGTGGGATAAACTAGTGAGACAAACTCGTACTTGGATTTGTGCCAAAATTGTAAAAAAAATAATTGATTGTACGTGAAATTAGTTTAGCCTTCAATAAAAAACTTCTACATCATTGTTATTCGTTACCGTCGATAGCGAAGCGATGTAAAGTCATTTCGCTTTCTTTTTGTTTAAAGCAATCTGCAGTCAATTTTACGATATTTTCCTGCATTATTAAAGCAGACACCTCTACTTATCGACGTCCGAATTTGGCGGTTCGACCTCCGACCTCTCTATCTCGTTTATAAACAAACTGCAGCGGTGACTTTGCTCGCATCGCGATTCGGTAACTGTGCGATATGCGGCTATTGTCCAACGACCGGGTCGTTGGAAATGTCGAAAGTACGCAGCGTCGCCGTCGCAGCCGCGACATTGCCGAGCGATACCGATGTTTTTGGAAGCTGACCCCATTGACCATTGCCAAGACGAATATGGTCCGAATTTGACTTCTTTGTTATCACTTCCTTATGTGGTACTAAGATCTGTGTTCCATGTAGTGATGAAATTGTTGTTTTGTGTGAGCATAGAAATTAATATTGTTTTAGCATTGCATCTTCTTACTGTATGTTATCTAATAAATAATAGAGGAGGATTGGGACAGTGAGTGGTTATGTGCGATAGTTTCTCAATTTGCGTGCAGTCATATTATAATTGTATTATCTCAAAAGAAAATTAATATTTATCGAATTAATTTATATCGATTTAATATTTATTCCCTTCCTGCTCTTATTGCGTTATCTAAATATATAACCTAATACATATTATGTGTCGGGTAGAATAAAATTACCACAATGAATGGTAGTTTCTCAATTATGTTTGTGTATTTTCTTTAAACCCAAACGCAAAACATAATATACTCGTAGTTATTGTTTTTGTATCATTCTAGAAAACTGAATAATTACTGTGATTACATTTAAAGTGTCGCGTTTCCTCGTAGCCCAAGAGTGTGTTGGTCGAGTCGAGACAGATACACTAATAAACACCAATCAGCCAGAACGAACACATGATGATAAAGCCGGCGCGGGGTCTGCGGCCGCCTCACCACGCCGCGCCGCGCCATGCCGCCTCATTCAGTTCTAATTGAGTGTTCAATCAGGCGTCGGACGGTAACGACTGTGCCGTGCGTGAACTGTCCATGCGCTAGTAATTACATATTAATATACATTTTAAACATTAAACTTGACACGTTATTTTCCCCCATCTCTTGTCATATTAATTGCATTTGTAGTAATCGCGATGTCCTCGTTAACAATATATAATACAATGTATTACTTCCCGCGAAAGGCATATAACAAAATTGTTGCCATGCCCTGGATAAAAAAGATAAACGTCGATCTCATTTCAGCATTTTATTAAATTTCATTTTATTTAGGAAACAGCAAAAAGAGTTAACACAAATTTACAGAATCAAACTTGAAAATATTAAACGTAAACCAGTAATTTGCCATTTTTATACATAGATAGAAATGTGCCTACCTACTTTACTTCCATACATACATACCTACATAGCGTCACGCCTGTTTCCCAGTGGGGTAAGCAGAGACAACAGATCTCCAAGTGCCACGATCCTGACACACCTTTGCCGCTTTTTACACTCTCATAATATTCTTCATAATATTCACACGTTTTATACTTTCATACTGTAAAAATGATCTAAATGGTAACAATGCTATCTTAAAGTACTGCGATCGATCGAATTATATCGTACATTGTCTATTTCTACAACAGCCAAAAGCACACAAGTGCACAGAAGCAAGTAAGATAACGCAGAAGACACTAGTTTACGTTACGCAAGGTTAGTTCACGATAAATGAAAACATCTATGTGTTTATAACAATAACTGTACTTTCTTTTATACTCGCACTGTAAATAAGATACGGTAGAGGTGACTGTACAAACATGTTGATACGCGGCGCGGCGCTGTAGGGTAACGCGAAACGTCAACCTCACACCGTATCTTTACCGATTTATATTCGGGTTCCGCTGTCTCTATGGCTGTGTTTACATTGCAGTCTCTTACGCAAACTAGTGTGCGATATGATAACTGATAAGAATGACATTTTGCATAACTTTGGTAGAGTTGAGTAGGTTATTGTTATCGAGGAGGGAGTGCGACAGGGTGGTCTCCTTTCGCTCTTTTTATGCTTATTACATTTGATTTGGTTCACAATTAATTTATGTCACTATCATTCAGAAAGTACATTCTTACTATTTCATGAATGAACGAATGAGTCTTCGTCTATCGAATATTAATTTATTCACGCGTATTTACACTTTGTCGTGTTTATTTGGGATTATATTTATTTACTGGAATCCTCAATACATATCTACTGTTCAACATTTGAATGGTATTCAGTAAGCAAACTAAGTAAATAGTGGGTTTAGTAGGTGAACTTTATAAGGTATCAGCTCAATGTCACCCAGGCCAATGTCAATGTCGAGTACTTTGTGTGTTTGTACTTATTTACCAGTACGTACCCTACATTTCAAAATGTTTGCTTACGGATAACCTCATTGCCATATTAAAAATGGTATCGGATACTTCGTGCGAATAATAGGAAATCAACAGTTTGCGCAAAATCAGCACAAACAGGGCCTAGAATAAAAATAAAACTACTACAATACTTAACAATACAGTTAAATGGGAGCTACGTAATTGGATATTTAAAATATCATTACCAAATTAAAATTATTTCGGTGACTAAATGCAAATAAAATGAGTCAAATTTTTAACGAAATCAACACGAACGGCACCTACAATAAAAGTAAAATTACTGATATAAGTAATAGCACAGCGCTAAATAATTTAACGTTCATAATCTCACTACCGTATTTAAGTAGTTTTAATGATTCGTGCAATTATAAAAGTAATCAAAATATTTTGCGACATTAACAAGATATCCTACGATACAATTAAAATTACTCGCAATACAGTCATATGAAAGCTACATAATTGGAACTTCAAAGTCTCATTACCGTATCAAAACGGTATCAGTGGCTTCGTGCAAATGAAAGTAAATAAAACGAAAATTAAATCAAAAACTTTAGCGACATCAACCGGAGAGCCTACAATAAGATTGAAAAAATTACTACGACAATTTACAGTACTGTTAAATGGAAGCTATGCAATTGCTACGAACGTAACGTCGGTAAGGCTCCATCCACGTTTGCGTTAGGTACACTTGTAGGTCACTTCAGCTGAACTGAACGTGCGATTCTCGAACCCGACCTACCTCATAACCATTATTACAATCGTTGCATCGTACACAATCAGACAAGACAAGTGTACGCATTATACTTAGGTGTGTTTGTTTATGTATAACCTACCTTAACGTGGCATGTTGCAGCCGATGCTTACAGTTGTAGACAACTAACGACCTGACCTATCATAACAAATAGTAGGCACTCAGCTCTCTGACAACACCAGGCTTCTTAGCTTTGACAATACCGCGATCACTTACTTCTACGCTTCTACTCTACGCGCCAATGCATTTCATTTCATTTCGTGTTTTTACTATTTTCTGCAGCAATTTTATTCGCCCCACTGCTGGGTACAGGCCTCTCTCTTGTTACATGACATGATAGGATTTTAGTGCTTGGAAGTGGGTTTCCTCCTCTCATTTTACATGATATTACATTCCCACGGTGATCAACCGGCTTGGAAGTGGGGTTCCTCACGGCGTTTTCCTTCACCGGAGTGTCAGCGGCCATTGAGCACAAATTCTAATATTATAAATATTGTGCTCGCAGTGGGTATCGAACCCGCACCACCCGCTTGAGAGGCGTGCTCATACCAGCTCGGCCAATCTGACAGACATCCTTCACCGCTTCTCGGCCACACGGATAACATCAAAGTGCAGTGTTTTCCCTTACACCATCTAAAATGTGAATACCTAAATAACGTAAATGCCTTTTGTTATATACTGGTAACATAAATTCCATGTGGAGCATACGACGACTGAATACATAAGCTGTTCCAAAAATAACTAATCTGATTATGTGCTTAAGTAGGCGTTTACTCATTTTTGGAAGGAGTGTTGTTTGGGGAAACTCTTTATAGCTCAATGTCATTGTCGTTATTACACAATCGTGTAATGTTTTACTTTGTTATCTATGAATGAATGCAATTTTATGAAGTTCATCAACGCATTTATTTGTATTATTTTGTTATTGTCATCATTCATCATCATCATTTAACGATCAACTCTGCGAAGTGGTTTCTGGACTCGGTATCAGCAGACAGGACACGGCAGCGTGTTCTTTGTTGAGACCAGCGGCCTGATATCGAGCCAAAGTCACATTGAGATGTACCCGAATATAATCATCTCACGGATGTTTTTTTGGAATTATTGCGCCTGGATCTCGGGTCACGGGTGAGGCTGATACACCGTTGACAAGGAAAGAAAGGTGCAATCGATAAAAGTGTTGTTCATTTTAGTTCACAGTTATCGGAAGATTATTACATTTATTTTTAGTCACCATCATTTGGTTTTGTTATTTTTTTGTTATATGTATTTTGATGTGTACTCAGAGAGGTACATGCAGATAACGTTCGGGTGATAAACGAAACGCAGGATTCACCGCTGAAAACATGTTAGTAGTTCATATCTTAAATTACATTAGGAAAGGATAGGCTAAAGAAATAAATAATGATGATGATGAAGACCAAAGTGATGATGGTAGAGCAAAGAAGCTGTAGAGGCGAGACGCCGATCCGGAAAGAATTGCTTTGCTGGATTTAGTTAGATAGCGCGACCGTCACAAATGGCGCCTTATCACTTCAGATAAGATTGTGCTCACTTTTTCCTGTTCAGCATTTCTCTGCGGATTGCTCGTTGCATAATTAATGTTGTATAAGCACCAGACGTCCGTGGCTTGGCTGGCTAGGGCAGCTTGATGGACTCTGTTACCGACTAGTCTGCATCGCCAACATTGTTGACGTCTCCTGATTTTGTCGAGGTTTTCTGATCAGAAAGGTTCTACCTCTTCACTTCAGTTCAGTGTTTTAATGTCGACTTACGAACAGGAAGTCCGACAGTATTGTTATCGTTAAAAATTTCGAAATTGAGATTTGGCCTCATACATCAACGATTCAAAAAAAGTTAATTTTGAAAAAAAAATATGTGTGAATGTGTGTTTGTCAGTCGTCTTTTAAACCGCTGAACCGATTTCGTTCAAAATGTATCCACCCCCGATGGCATTTTTTTTTAATTCGAAAAAAATTAGGGTTTCTACCTTACAACTTTTTTGTATGAAGTTTGTAAATTTTCTCCAAAGCAGCTTAATTGATTTGTCTTGTATTTTGCACATCGTCAACCCGTCCCTAGTCTAATAGGTTTCAATAATCACTTTTCCCAGGAAACCCCTAAAAACGGTAGCTTCCATCTTTATATTTAATTTTATTACATATTTCATAGGACTCGTTCCTTTTCGTTAATGCGGTCCTTTCTTTCTTACTTAACTGAGGTAACTAATACCTACTACTAAATAAAACTGTTTTCACAAAAATCTAAAAAAATTACCTACACACATATGTGTCTTACGTGTACCTAGTTATACCTAGTTACCTACATCGAAAATTTTAGGGTTCCGAATTCATAAGTGGCAAAAAAGACATCCTTATCATTGTGTTCCACTTGTAGACACATTGCTTTGTTATACATAAAACAACTATATGAGCATATCTAACCCATTCTACCATCTCCCCACGAGCAAATGGCTTGGGAATGCATCCACACACTATTGATACCCACCCACTTAGGAAGAATCGATTCTGCAAATCCTCTGTTTACAGGGTTGCGAACCTGTGGAATGCACTCTCACCTGCATGCTTCCCTTCAATGCATAATCTGGCGCGGGTACTTTAAACACTATTCGAACCTGCCAAGGTGAAATAAGAAAATTTTCGACGAAAATAATGTAATTTTTTTTTCAACTTTTAAACTAAATATTTGTTAAAGCAATTTTATTAATATAATATATGTTAAATATTTTTGAAATATCTCCACAATGTCTATATAATTCACAATAACAAATGTATATAAAAAAAAGCGATCCCATAAGGATCCCGTTTTTCGTAGGAACCCTAAAAATGTGTTTACCACCGCACTAGTTACTAACTAACTTCCCATACCTTTAAGGCTATCTCAACAAACATCTCAAAGCTTGTATTAACGGAAACACTTCAAATGTACTGGTATTGTGTGCCAGGGTCACCGTCGTCGCCACCGATTTAGGTTATGTATGCCAGATAGGCTGCGGTGTGAACAGCCACCAACACACTCCTATCAGCGATAACGGATTTGGTAACAGGCTGATAGCATTATCAGTATCAGACTACGAGCACCGTAGGTACCTACACGTGCCCCGATCTCTAAAGCCGTCAGGTGAACTGTGCACTGACTGCACTGTGGCCACTATCATATTTTTAACTGGACAAAACAATATCAAAATATTTTCATTATTTACAATCGCTTCTTTGTGAGGGGTTAAAAATATTTAATTTATGATAAATTTCGCACTTTGATAGCTTGTGATAACTAGATTCACTTTATTTATAGCTATTCTTATTGTTTATTGCACTAGCAGGTTGAACCTGATGCGTGCATATCAGTGTTTTGTTTTAATAATAAATTGTGTGTTAGGACTACCCCACACATAACAACTCCTCTTTGCGTAGTCGAATTGTGACATTACTAGCACATGAAAAGCGTGTCTTTTTCAGGTGGCGAAATTATGAAATGTACAAAGACTTTCCCCCAAAATTTAACACGGAGTTCTTTAAAAGTGGCCTAAAATAACACCTGGAAGCGTTTCAAATTTAGGAAGCGTTTCAAAAGTTTCAAATTGCATACATAACGCCATTCTCGCGGAATAACTGCTACTATTGGAGCAAAAGCGGAGTTGTATTCACGTAAAAAAAAATCCCCCTTGCGAACAACAAACTCTTCATTCTAGTCAGTGAACTTCTGTGGTTGTGATGTGTGTAAGGCAAAGTATTTACTCGTATCCCATTAGTATTCAGTGCTGAAACACTGGTCTCCGTTTAGGGAGCGGTCATAAAGAGTTCCGGTTCACCAAAAACTGTCTGAAAAATATTCGGTTTGTCCATTATCTTGCATACTATAGGGTTTAAAATTGCACAATCTCGTACATCGAGATCTAAAACGGCGAGTTGAAAAGATGTTTAGCTGCGCGTGCGTCGCTCGGCTCCAGTGTTGCCAGGTTGTTTTTTTTTTCGCAATTTTGGTGAAAAAAAAATTGTTTTTCCGAGATTTTTGGGAAGGAGTGATAACGTAATAAATACCAGCTCCGTAACAGCGAGCCATGCTGGGAATATCGCTACGAGATAAGGTAAGAAACGAAGAAATTGACCGAAGCACCAAAGTAGATATTGTAAATGCACCTGGTGGCAAAGCCCAAGTGGCAATAGGCTGGACACGTGAGCCTCAGGGATGACGGCCCTTGGAGTGCACGCGTCCTACACTGGCAACCTTGGACAGGTGAGGACGTGTGAGAAGACCACCCGCCAGATGGGACGACGATATCCGGTACGTCGCGGGCAAACGATGGATTCGTGCTACCGACTGCCACGAGGGTTGGAAAAAAATTGGATAGGCGTATGTCGAGCAGTGGACGGCAGAACGCTGCTGATGACTTCAATTACCAAATTATACGCGTTTAATTTTCATTTTGCGGAAACAGTATCAGTAATCAGTAACAGTAAGACATATCAAAATTGCTGATAAAAATACTTTCAGCTGACTAAATTGTGATATATTGACGCGCGGGCGTTCGAACCGCGGGCGCTGGTTGCTAGTATAACAATACCTATCAAATGGCCCGCCCGCCGCCAGCTTGCCATTATAAACTCTGGACACTGAGACAAAGCAAGCTGGCGAGAGTTCCAGGGTGCTTCTGACTGAATCTAATATGCGGAAGAAACCAAAAATAAAACAAACATAATCACTCACCAAAGCTTCTCATGTTTCCATTAAAATTTCGTCAATTTTGTTGGACCCCAAAAAAGTTTTCAATCTGACCATTGTCCCTGAGGGGTAGGCAGAGAGAATAGAGCGACATTTGGCATACTCTCTGGATACATCGCTTGCTTCATCCAATGTCATACATCGCCCCATACATGCGCACCGATTATGGTTGCTGCGAACTTGCACTTTTCCTAATTCAGGTTACCTGTTCAGTCCTGGTATGTTCGCCAAGGGCTGCCCCCCCCCCCCCCGGCCCTTCCATTCACGTTTGCCTTTAATAATTCGCAATTAAGTATTACAATATTTTAAACACCCGATGTGTCTAAGATGTGGAATGAAATCGTTGCGGAGATCTTCTTCAGTTCCCCTAACTATGGGGCCTTCGAAAGTAGGGCCAACAATCATCTGTTGAGTCGGCGTGCTGCTCGGCCACGCGTTGTTTTCAGATACGTCGATGCTGCAAGGACGACTGGCACCAAACGACTTTATTCATATTGGAATTGACTGGCGCCAAACGACTTGAAATTTTTCATATACATATTGGAAATTGTACGCGAAAATGTCGGACAGAATGAGCAACTTATCGAACTCGAACTCAGAATACTCAGATCGTTCGGTCGGTTGTTGTGTTGTTTGTTATCAATGTGCGAGATTCGTCACCGTCGAATCTTCAAAATGTTTTGCAACGCTCTCTTCTGTACAAGCAAATATTTATTATAAACTTTAAGGCCAGCTGTGGCGAGTCGCGACCCGTAATGTCAGTTAAAAAGGGCCTAAGTCAAAATGTGTGTCAATGAAGTCAAACAGGTTTTTTGCCATTTATGAGAAAACAATATAGAAATTTTAAGCAGCTTTTAAAAGCCTTATTCTTAGTTAGAGTGAATAGCTTCATTTTATTATAACTAAATCCCTTTTAAAGGGGCGAAACATTACTTAATCTTTTTTTTAAATATTTCAACGAGATTATGTTATACTTGCTCCATAACACCACTATCCAGTACCTATGTTCACTACAAGATAAAGAAAAAAAGGTTCTAGTGCTTAGCCGGAACAGAATGTCCAAAAAGGCAGTACTTTTTTTTAAATTAAATCTCTTTCACCGCAATATTGCGTAAGCAATTCTGAACGTTATTCTTCGCGCATAATTTAATAAAAAGTAATAATTATTTCGGTTTAGGCATCGCCTTAACAGGGTGGATCGTGCGCTTTCCGAACTTGAACGGATGTAACATTTTGACATCATTCAAATGTGAGCATAGCAGAATGGCGAATAAAGATTTAGAATTACCAGTAGGTATACCAGCGCATTGTAGACCGGATTCTTATGAAATTGTACGCAACTCTTCAATGCATACTCTGCTTATTCGTGGGTACCTACCAGTTATGAATCGTTTAAGGGGATGCTGCATGGCGGCCTCAACTCAGCAAAAAGTATGCCTATTTCATCTAACGCTCTTACAAAAGAGGG
>WYDE02047605.1:0-12393 GCA_009867175.2 Adela reaumurella | reverse complement strand
TCGTACGCATCCGCGGTAGGTCCATCGTGTAGGGATGCAATCCCTGCCCAGTACGCGTAGTGCGAAGGTGGAAAGGGCCCGGCGGGATCGCGTTAAACAACTCAACCTATCTGTTTGAAAATGCACCCTTATATGTAACTAGACCAGTTGTAACTAGTAACTAGTTGGAAACTAATGAAAAACATAAAAGAAGTCTATGTCTATTGATCGTATGCTTTTTGTTTGATGTAGAAAGAAAAGTATGAGACAAATTAACTGAAGTTCGGCAGTCGAGAGAATGCGTTCCTCACATCTGTCAGTTTGACATTTGTTTATTTAGTGATGGGAAAATCTGATAGTAATATTCGGAACAATAGAACTAGAAATTGGAATGGTCACATCAGAGGCCATAGCTTGAAACAAATATCACTGTCAGTTCAACAAATTTGAGAAGGCACTTCCCTTCAAATAGAGCAGTGGAAATGTGAAATAAACTACCTGAAGATGTCGTGCAAGCACCCACCACCAATTCCTAGTAAATTGTAAAAAACTCTTACTCATTTACACAAAGTAATTACAAATACAAATGCCCATGACTACAAATGCTTAAATGACAGGGTTGCCAGATTGAGAAATTTGTCACAATTTAGGCTACTAAAACTTGATTGCGCATCTCAAAATTAAACATTTTATATGGAGACGAATATTTTTTGCGACTAATCTTTTCGCCGTGGAAGTCGGAGCTAGAGTGCTGCCGGCGAAGTCGCTCTACAGTTTCTTCAAGGCCAAGAACGACGCTGAGCTCATACATGGAGACAGCTTCGAAAGCGTCACTGGAGGCTTCCTACAGAATATGGATTGGTAGGGAGAGAGAGGTTGAGAGTGGGACATTTTTTTTCTCCCCGTCCTAGTAATCGCATACGAGGGCTTGAAACGAGCCGAAACGCGTTGGAGACGGAAAGAGGAGGGCCCCCGTTTGTCCCGAACTAGATTAACCCTCTCTCTGCTGGCAATAGGCCCGGATATGTTCGGTGAAGCCATTGAGTGCTGAGTTCAACACCTTCTTTCAAATTTGAGACGTGGTATATTTAATAATGATTTTAGGTTCAATCTTTCAACAGTTGTTCGTTCGTAGGAAAGAGCACAGAGCATAAGAACGATATGGAGAAGAACTAAGACAAAGAACCAGTTTCTTTCATAAAACAAATAGTTTGGAGTGCTCTGTTCGCTGAAAGAGCCACAAGATGAAAGAGCAGTAGAGTGAGACGAACCTCCGCGACAGTCGCCTCCATCTCAAGCACTACAGCGGCGCTCCTCTGCGACGTCTGCTCCTGCCGCTGCAGAGTGTCTGCTATGTGTTGCTCTGAAAAGTACAATACAATTCTCAACTCTTACAACACAATCCTCAACTCTGACAACACAATGCTTAAGTCTTACAAAACAATCCTTTACTCTTTAGTTTATTGACTTAGGTATATATGTAGTATGAACTCGATATGATGTACGCGCGACTTGTAACACTCTTTAAAAAAAAATTAAGGACATACCGAGTGCTGTGGTGACACTAGCCAAGTGGTCGCTGAGTCTGCCAGTGGCGGAGTCCATGTCAGACCGCAGGCGCTTGCGGCTCTCGCCCGCCTTGCAGCTGTAGGAGCGCATCGCCTGCAAGTTGTCTTCGTCCAATTTCCTGCCAACAATTTTCACTTTATAAATCTTTCGTTTTACGAAAATTTCACAGGGCTATCATCCCATTCAAATTGGCATTATCGCTATCAAGAAGCAAGTGTTGTCGATAAAAACTTTCGACTTTATTTATAGCCAGATAATTTGATAGGAAAGTTGCTGGCAGCTTGCATATATAGGCTTACGTGGTGTGCGATGTAGGTCATTTGAAGTGTACCTTCTCTTGGTGACTGTGCCGTGTAGATATAGTACGTCGGTGGAGGCTGCGTCTGCTGCCCGCTGAGTTTCCAGCGCTTCGTCACTCAGCTTCGCTTCCGTCTCCGTCTGTGTCCGCACTATGTGGCGTTGTTCCTCGTACAAGTTTGATACTTGGGTTAGGTTCTGTTAGAACAAAGTACCATATAATTAGGCAACGTCCTTCTAGTAACTCCTAGTCCTCCATCCAAATTCTACCATCGCGCCACACAACAGGCTAGGAATGCTTGCACACACTGTCGATATATCACTCATTAGTGAAAATTTGGTCCTTATAAAATAATCCTGTAAATCCTCTATTTATTCCAACCTGTGGAATGCACTGCACCCTACATCTTTCCCGCCAATGTTCAGTATGGAATCCATTAAACACAATATGAAGGTGCACCTAACCGGCCGACATGGTATTCAAAGTCCCATGTAAATGTTTGAATGCTCTTGGGCGCCGTCGGGTTATTCCTCTGAGTTAGCCTGGCGGGTGCTATATGTCGTGATTGTATAAAAAACATTATAACAAAGGATTCATCATCATCATCAGCGTTTGACCGTCCAGTGCTGGACATACACCTCTCCAATTTTTTTCCAACCCTCCCGGCAATCGGCAACACGAATTCATCGATTGCCCGTGATGTACCGGATGTCATCGTCAAAGAATAGGGGACCTTGAAATCTTACACTTGGCCGATTAAGCCCACGGCAGAAAATGAAAAAATAGAAGCTGTGACATTGTAAAAAGTGACCTCCATTTTGAATTTTGACAACATTACACACTCAGTCGCCTCAGCGGGTGAAAGAAAATGTTGCCATTTAGAATTTTAATAATAGGAGTGAGGGGGATCGGATTGAGAGGAACGTGGGAGGGGTTGACTGGGAGAAAATACACTCAGCAATAAGTCCACCTTATAAGAACACAAAGAGCCTGGTGACCGGCATTTACGTTATTAATATATATGAACAGATGGGTGAAACACTCGGACTGTAGGCAGTCAAGAGCGGCTAAATGGAATCAACAGCTGGCTGGATAGTAAGCTCATGACCGTCGATACAATGAAGGTAAAGACAGTCGTAAGCCTGAAGCCAGGTCACTGTTCTATGAATATACACCTACACATTATCTGTATCACAGAAAGTCCTTTGTGCCGGGGTCGCTAACAAGAGGAGACCGGCGAGCATGTTCTCCTGCATTGCTACCTGCTCAGCTGTTGCCTATACCGACATCGTCGCACAAGTCTGCAGAGACTCGGGGCGCCTCTTCTCCTTCATTGAGAAGATAAGTTGGCTTTGGTAGCGAGAGAAATAGAGGTATTGCATAATGAATCGCACTGGAGGGAACCCCATGCATGGTATGAGCTACCCCAAATAAACAACAAAAACAACAACATCAACAACATGTCCACCTTCAGATAAACAAAATACTTAGCAGATTATAAGCACTTCATAGATGCAGAGTAAGGTATAGTAGGTAGGTACTTCCTGTAGTATTTTCGGGCAGAACTCGGATATGTTATAAGGTGTAATTGATTCAGAATTAATAATGATGATTCTATGATTATAATTTAACTGTATATGCAATAAATAACAAATATGTCTCTTGTAGAAAATTACTACTACATAAAATGGCATTTACATTAGGGGTGTAACAGATACCGATATATAGGCGTATTGGGGCCTTTTGCCAATATATATTGATATCGCCGATATATAAGCCGATACACAATATACAAAACTCAAATAGAAAATAGTATATTTGCATCGAGCGCATTGCGACTCAATTTCAAGCCACTTGAGGTATTTTCGCCACATAATGGAAATACCCATCGCCAGCCAGCCGCCAGCATACTACACTCGTGCTTTCCCAATTCGTCATAATTGATTTTTTGGATCGATCTGAATTCTGAGTTCTCTAAACGATCCATGATATAATCTGCGGGGAAAACATGGATTCAGAGAGTTATATTTTAGAGCTTGCTCCGTACGGCGTATTGTATCGATATCGGCAATATTTTTCCAATACTATGGGTATCCGTATCGGAAAGCGCGGATCAGCGCATCATTAAACCCCTAATTTACATACACAATCGTTGCAATTATGTGTTCTAAGAAAAATTATGACCTGACCCCATGTTGGAACTGGCAACTCACATTCTTAGTAACATTGAGTTTCCTTTCAGTCTGCCCGAGGACCCGAGCGACACCGTCCAACTCCTCCTCCGTCCGCCGTAGACCTTCTACCTTGTCCTTGAGATTAGCTTCCAGCCTCTCCGTCTCATCCTTCATCGCCTTTATCTGCAGAATCTGCTCTTGGATCTCTTTCTTTTGGTTGGCTAGTTGCATTTGGGTTTCAGAGTGTGTGGTAAGCGAGAGATATACACCTGGCGGGGAGAATGTTTATTATGAATGAGGAAATTGTCCCAATGATAAATGGAAAGGTTTTGTACAGTCGCCCAGGGACATTTTACTTACGCACAAGGTTACCGATTTCCAATTGTTGTATATTAATTTTTAGTGATCAGAAAAAAATATTCTTAAAAGGCGTCAATGGCCGTAACGACATAATGTGAAAAGTCTAAAATAAAAAAAAAATAATTGGTAAAAATTAATTTTTTGAGGTAATTTTTCTTAACGTTAATTTTATGTTCAACACCATCGTTAAATATTTACAAGTAATAATAAGACAATACAATGTGATCATACAAAGTTTTAAGACTGCCATTGCCAGCAGAGGGAGGGTCCATCGAAGAGAATCAAAACCTCACCATTTTTCTCCCAGGAGGCCATCAGATCCCTCCTTAGCCGATCGTTCTCGTCCACGTACTCGGTGAGCACAGTCGTCTTGAGCACTTTCTGGTTCACCTCGGGCTTGTTCTGTATGTTCCTGGCGCGGTGTGCATACTCCAGCGTACTTAGCGTTTCCTCTAGGTCCTTGTGGCCGGGTGAGATGGTCGCTATTATGGACGTCTTGGTCCGACCACCGAGAGACTCTTGTAGCAGCCGAGTCAGTTTAGATTCTCTGCAAATTATTAATTTTATAATGAACCTTTTTTTTAGTAGAGTTTTTGATTTATGGATTGAAATTTTTATTTTTTTATTTTTAAGTTCTTTTAGTAGTGATAGGTTTTGTTGATGAATTATTTTTCTAAACGGTTTTTGATACTATTTGTGTTTTAAAAGTCAATCACATATTCTGAATGTTTACTGGAGGTGCCCATCCTTGATTTGTTAAGTGCTTTCGAATGTTAAGGTCTTTGTTGTGAGAAGTTCTGGTTCAGGCTAAATCAATCAATTATTCAAGGTTTTACATTATTCTTAGGATCATTCTACGACTGATCTAGTCTATCCATCAGGAAGTTTCCATCTATTTCTTGTAGTTGCATAGAAGTAGTTAGTTTGAAGACACATTCCTCAAACGAACATAAAAATGTACTCAGAAATTAATCTGAGAGGACGGTTGCAGTCGATGGTTCATTTAATCATTTGCTCTTCATTCATAATTCATGCATCCATCTGTATTCGTTATACATGGTTCAAGGCTGCTTTTTGCACACTTGTCATTTTGCACCGTGGCAGTAATGAAAATATTGAGGGGTGGCTGTTCTACCTGTGTATTGGACTTACCTGTAAGGGATATGTGGTTGTCTCTCCACCAGCGCCGTGATGACCCTGCCGAGCGTCAGGAGAGACTGGTTTATGACGACGCACTCGCGCTTCCTGTCCCCCTTGCCAGGGTTGTCGGAGCCCGCCTTGGAGATGTTCTCGGAGCCGGCGAGGTCCACCAGGTTCAGCTTGCCCGTCTTCACCAGCTCCTCGCCGTCCTTGTTGTTCATATTTATGCGCACCACGATCGTGAACACCGTGTGCGAGCGACTGTTCAATAAAATTCAAGTTTGACATGATGCAGGAAAAAGGAAGGGGTATGATTTTTCGTTCTGAACAAAGAAAATTCACCAACATACCAAAGGAGTGAATAGTGTAGACCGGATGGGAAAGCCCAAATGGCAGTAGGCTGGGCACGTGAGCCGCAAGTATGACAGTCACTGGAGTCCTACACTAGAGACCTTGGAAAGGCAAGCGAAGTGTGGGCAGATCACCCACCTGGTGAGATGACGATATAGGGTACATTGCAGGCAAACAATGAATTCAAACGAAAAGAGTTGAAACAAATTGTAGAGGCGTATGCCCAGCAGTGGACGGTTGCACGCCGATGATGATGGTGATTATGTATACTACTTGTACTTAATAATAATACTTAAGAAGGGGTGTGTAGCCTGTGTATGTAGTCTGATCTTTGACGTTCATTGATTCACATGTGTGTTAGTTGTTAGTCTTTACCTTAGGTTCCCGTGGATCGATTTCAATAACACTTTGCACAAAGCTTCTCCTAAGTAGCCCTGAGAAGGAATTGGGGACACACTTTTTTTATAGACAACCAGCATGGGTGGCTGTGTCGAAAACTTCAAAAGAACTTAATCATAATGTATCTACACAAAAAAATAAATGATTATTAATTAATTAGTGTTTTAAATCCCTGAAATATCCCTTAGGTCTTTTAGACTGCCGTTACAAATGACCACTCGCATACTTGACGGTTAATAAGGGAAAAAATTTACCATAAAAATGTATGTACATGAGAATTCTTCCATTACAAGTTGTACCGAATAATGTATGTACCTTGACTGTGCGTTCATGAGCGTGGAAGCGATGCGCCTGCGCTCCTGCCCCTGCGCCAGTATCTGGTACACCTCGTCCTTGCTGCGCACGCGGATCTCCTCTAGACCCTTCACTTCGCTCGATCCTTTCGACGCTTCATACATCCTAAGCAAACATAAACATAGTCTTTGAACGGCGGATTGGCTCAGCACGTTTTTCTCTGACTGGCGCGCAGCGTTCGTAGGATCGATCCTGTGTTTTTTTTTCTTCATCACCTAATTCACCAGTTTTTGCTACCAGTGATGTCAGCCTAATACACCTTAGTGAATTTAGGTAGGTACCATGTCAGTGTTTCCCTCAAATCACTATTTACATATTTACATAGCCTTTTCTACCTACCTACATTCAGTGCGGTGGTACCGACCTTCAATGTAGCTGGACTGAAAAAGAAGCATAACTTGGCACCATCCCCTGTAAGGATTGGGATGACTTAGGCTCCCATCATGGTTCACTATGTGCGACATAGGTGAGAGCCAACCATGATTGGATAATAAAATCCATGGGTGGCTGTGCCCACTTATGAGACACAGCCATTTCCTCGAGAAGCCAGTCTTGGAGAGGCACCGTGCCAGCTGTAAGGCGGACAAAACGGCCATTTTCTAATTTATCAACACGCCTTTTGAAGATCCCCAGGTTCTTGAATTAAGTTTTTTGAACACTGTCTAATTTACTAAAACAAATTCAGGAAAATAGCAACTCTGTTCCTACTGATACCAGAAATCATTTGGAAAAAAGACACAGTCCAGTGGAAAGTCAAAAAATCAAAAATTTACCATTATACTAACGAACATTGCGACAAGTATTTTGGCATACAAATGGTAACGTTAGGTATTAAAGAGAAAATTAAATGTACTACTTACTTGAGTTTGGACTCGCCCGATCCGGGAGCGAGCAGGTCGAACAGCTCCTCATTGTACAGTTCCAGGTACGAGACTCGTACCGTGAACTCCGAGTTGGTCAGCCTGAGCTCATCAAACAGTTGGCCCAGTGAGCGCGGGATTATACCAGCACTCGGGTCCTGTTACCGTACACAATTATTTTTTATTAACTTATCAGTATGGCTGAGCAATCCTACATAGAGTGGCAGTGGTAACAATCCATGGCCTGGTAAGTACACTGGAAATGGAAACTCTATCTCCTATCGTATGCGCAAATACATACCTACCATCAGTACCCTATAGTATGTCGGAAGAGTTTTCTCACAGCGTATACCTTGGCAAAGTGTAGGTCTCCGGTAGGGCAGGTCCGCAATATTAATTGGAATTTGGAAAGAATCGGGACTACCATCAATGCTTCTAAATATAACCAGTGAACCTTGGAGAGCCTAAACTATTACACATTATTTATAAATTTTTTATTCCTTGTCATTAAACAAACTTAACACCTATCAACCAGCTGTATGACCAGTAATTAATGTGGTAAAATGTTCTGTAACCAAGCTATACTTGGAGGTTACGATCATATCATCAGCGTCTAGCCGTCCGCTGCTCGACATACGCCTCTCCAATTTGTTTCCAACCCTCCTGGCACTCGGTGACAGGGATCCATCGTTTGCCCGCGACATACCAGATTTCGCCGTCCCACCTGGCGGGCGGTCTTCCCACATTTCGCTTTACTGTTCAAGATCACAGCAAACTTTTTTGTAAACATGAACTCATGTTGTTTATATTTTCCAGCGAAGTTTCTTGCTAGTTCTTCTTCACTATGATAATCAAAGGGGTAAATCTTAAAATATGACAAATCCGAGTGATGGGTAGGTACTGCGTATGCAGGATGAATAAAGAAATAAATAAAAGTGACTGCACCGCAAGTATTAAGACAAGACTGAAGTTGATTTTCTCCATACAAATTTGTCTTTCGGGATTTAAGTTTTCACAACCCCTAAACGTTGTTCGATTTATATATTTTTTTTTAATTTTTGTAATAAGGATAGCCCAATCTACGTCCCTGTAATTTTTTTGTTTTGATAGAAATAGTAATGCTTAGTACAGCATAATGAACCAATAATTTTATTTAATGTTTTGTGTGAAAAACTAATAAGAATTTAGCTCGGATGCCTTCTGTTTTACCTAAATAAAAAAAATTACCGGTACGTAGATTGAACTACCCTTATCACAACAAATAAACAATAATAAAATCGGACAACGTTTGGGGGTTGGGAAAACATAAGGTAGGTCCCGAAGGTAAATTTTGCAACTTCTGTCTGCTCTTAATAGAGTAGAAATGTTCAACTTACGGTTTGCCTGGATCCTGTATGGTCGCTGCTCTCGCCCACCATGGTGTGAGTCTTGCCCGTGCCGGTCTGGCCATACGCGAACACCGTGCAGTTGTAGCCGGCCAGCACTTCCTCGATTAGCGGGCTCACCACTTCCCGGTACACATCCACCTATTTAACATTAGTACAGTTATAACCTAAATTATTAAATGCGTTCAGTAATAAAATCATCACACAAACAGCATGGAAGGGTAGGACATATCAGGATAGAGCAGCGCCCGTTATTGGCGCGCATGTATGAAGCGATGTATTGCGAGAAGATAATATGCAGTGGAAAGAGGTATTTTAGCAAGTTATGTTGTGTGCTTTTCGACGAGTTGACGTTGCACAACAGGTTGTACCCTACAAAGGTTTTTCTCTGTGGGGGTAATCAGACCGAATGTAAAATCTTGACAAATTCAAGTGTACTACCATAAAATCCGGAATAAAGAATTTGACAATACGAAAATATAATATAGCTTCAGCTGCAAGGGTGCATGTTACACCTAGTAACCCCGATGTCGATGCGGACGACGAATATCACGCCAGCCAACTAACTTGATAGGTGCATTTTGAGCACCTTTCAAGAGATTCCAAATTGTGCCATTGGGGAAATAGTTCTGCAGTGAGTGTGTTGACGTTTTTCCCCAGCATTGTGCACCAGCACAGCGTCTGCATTGTGGGAATGTCCATTGTGGGATGGTGGGATCTCATGGAATAACATCTTTGAGCATTGCTAGTGCGTTACTGATGGCATACCTGTTTGGAGCTGGGTCCAAAGGATCTGTCAAAGGTGAACTTCTTTGTGATGGAGGGCGTCTGCGACTGGCGCACCAGCACTTCCTTGTTGCCGCATACTTCCACGACGCCCAGCGAGCGGATGTCATGCTCGCGCTGGTTCAACGGTCTATGACACAAGCGTATGTTTTAAATACACGGTGTTAAGTAAATAGGTACTACTACCAGAAAGAGGGTGATTCTGTACATGAAATAGAAGAACTTTTTCAACTAAGCAAAAACATTTTTTTTCCTTCACACAAATTTTTAAATACATATTCTCAAAATGTGTGGAAAAATAAAAAAAAACTAATTGCCTCAAAATATTTTTTTTTAAATGTTTTCAGTATCAGATACAGAATCAAACACATAGATCATATAAATAAAAATGTATTTTTTTAAAATTGATATTTCCTTGGAACAATATCCGACAACACTGCACTGCAGATAACATGAATAAACACGCAATAAAGACAAAATCCATCACAAAAAACGAAATAAATTTAAAAAATCTGGCAATATGTGCTGCGCATCAAGAATTTTGAGTAATGTTTTTGTCATAATTTTGTACTGAACCAGAACCGATTGTCATTTATCCGAACGAAGAAAGCCATGCTGCTGCTTCATAGGACAAAGTCGAGGTTGTTATCGCTTTTTCGTTCTCGCTTGCCTCTTATGACAAGAGTGAGCGCGACACACGAACACCGCGACAGCCGCTCAAGGAAGTTTGTGTGCGTCGCTCACTCTGGTAATCGGGAGGCACGTGGAAGCAGAAAGTGCTAGCAGCTTTTTATTATTACATTTTTTATCTCAAGTTGGCTCTAATTTAGACAATTTTGAACTTTAGAATTTTGCAGCTGCTCACAAATGGGGATATTTGCTATATGGGTGTAGGTACCATACATACCTTGTAATCCTAATTAATTTAACCTATATTTTTTATGTCAAGCGAAACAAACAAAGCAAATGGTTAACAATTGTGGTTTTCCAGTTGGTTCTTCATGTCTCCTCCAATCTTCCGATGGTTGACGGTTGCAGCTGATATTTGAAACGTTGAAAGGGAAAGGTGCAACAGGGTATGAGTTACAAAATTAACATACCCTATAACCACTTTCCCTCCCACCGCCCCATACGCAGTGTATACTCTTCAGGTCTTCAAATTATACACATGTAGTGAGATGTCCAAGATATTTCTGAATATTTCGGGCTTCGAGTCAGAACAGTGCGCGCTTGTAATGTACAATAGCCAAAGGGTTAATAATACGCAATATTTTAATTCGACTTAATTATTAATAAGAACTGCACCTACGATGACTCAACGCGAGTTTAGGAGAACGCACACCATATCTGCCGCTCTCGTATAACCTTAAATATCTCAGAAAGTACAAGATATAACAAACTAGAAAGTGTTCTATTGCCATTGAAAAGCACTATCCCTACAATACTTCAGAAATATTGTAAGAGTATTGATCATAGCAAAAAAAACTCATCCCTTTTTTTATCATTTATAGTTATTAGTACAAAAAATATAATCTTTGCTCGGCATTATTATATTCTTTGTAATAAATCTATGTCGATCAAGTGCCACATTCGGTTTTTTCATTTAATTTCAATGGTTACGCTCTTGTCGTACATAGTGTATGTATTACGTCGCCATCCAAAGTGCTGTACACCAAAGTACAACGACAATTTGGCTAATATGGCAGCACTGTCAGCCATTGTAATTCATTGCTCCCGCCATTGTGCCTAGTGTTAAGGCGCTGGCTCAGAACGACCGCAGCTGCGGTCGGCGGCGACGCTAAATGACTCGTATCGGCCGGACGGCGGCGCGCCCTAAGGCGAGGAGCTTTGTCAAATTTTCGCATTTCATTTGAATTTGACACATAATTTCGTAAGCGATATAGGTATTGTATGAAGGAAAAAAAATCACCTATACAATATAGTCATACTGAATGCACCTCGCATAATCAATCTTCTATCTCTATGACCAGTGAAAACACGTAATATCCAGTGAGTAATCACCAAGCCATTTTCTAATTTTTTTACTATGAACAGGGATAACATGTAAGGTCTCTAAAGGTTTACAATTACCTCTCGTAAGGTTTACGATTACCATAGATATAAAACATGCAGTGAAGAATAGACTGGACTAGAGTACATAAATACTCTAAAATCAACCAAAGATTAAGATTTAATTTTTTTATGGAAAATTCCTGTTCACAACTTATTTTTCACTGACATACTGCAAACTGTACATACCACGATGAGTCAGAGAAACGTTAACCTACCCGACCATTTGCAAAGTTACACGAAATCTCTCTCTATCATTCTCTGGTAATGCCACACTATCACATGCCATGCCTAGGAAGATGATTGAACAGTGCTTCTTCAAATATGGCCCCTCGGCCGTATGTTGTGTGGTTCAGTTAATATTAGAAAATATTTAGTGATAGAAGACAGCTTCAAAGGTATGTAACTCTGAAGGTTAGTGGCAAATGTAAGGGTTGTACGTGTTTGAGCGTGAAAATCTAATTAATACTCCCATTTTATGCTTGAAAAGTTCATAAAAACAGCTCTTTACCTGTAAAATTGAGTGGTCGGGAAAAGGATAAACAGAAAAGTAAGTATCCTATTGTCGTCCGTGGTGGTCGCCAAAGGGTAAGATGCAGCGATTATTTGCTATCTTTTTCCTCCCAATACATTCCACATAATGCTTTATACTTCTGTCTCGTTTGTTA
>WYDE02047384.1:0-12396 GCA_009867175.2 Adela reaumurella | reverse complement strand
GGTATCGCAGTGGCAGCTAAGGCCAAAGGTCCCGGGTTCAAACCCCGGCTCGGACGTTTTCTTTATTTGTTTTCCGTGTTTTTCTGATTAAGATTCAGTAAGCGACTTGCATGCTAAGCTACACTACCAATACGAATCTTTTGTAGTCTATAAAAATTCACTGGAAGAGATTGCCTCCGGCACTAAACCCGCCTTCTGCTAAGAAAAAAAGTCTGTATTTATTTATCTATTTTAAGAAGAATTGCTCCGGCTAGAAGAAATATAAAGATCCCACGATAATCCAGACCACTCACGATATTGGAAATGCACATTGGGTGCACAGCACAGCAAGCACAGGTCTTGGCGCTGGGGGACGACGCGCGCGCGGGGAGCGCCCCTCGAGCCTCACCCCGATTCACCGATTTCCCTGTTCAGTGATAGCCATCGACTAATAAGTATGGATAACTCATGCATAGGTGAGTGGGGTAACCACGTACGTGCCCCAGGGACACTGAGAGGCCGTACGCGAGAAAGAGATGGTAATATGACTACTTCGAAAATTCGTCGCATACGCATAGTCCCCCGCCCACGTGCCGTCGTCTTATACCTTTCGCGGCGACCGCCGCCGTTCTCTTTGCTGTGGACGGCAATGAGTAATCCATATTTATTAATCCATGGTGAAAAATTTAACGATTTTGACAATTTGACTGCCTACGGCGGCTTAAAATCTCGGTTAAAATTTTTTTGCAAAATTAGAATGCACCCGGTGAAGGAAAACGCCGTGAGGAAACCTATACACTAACAATACGAATGTGTTGAAGTATATAAAGGTTTATTGGAAGAGATTGCCTTGCGAAAATCCGCCTTCTTCTAAACAGGAAAAAGGAAGTAGCCACGGCTCCTTAAGAAGAAAAAAATTCAACAAATTATTTAAAAAAATTACCAATAACAAAGATAAATCAACGTTTAAACTTTCGACCATCTCTACCCTTAACAAATCCCTGTCCACCCTTCATTCCCTTTTCATAACATTTTAAAATAATGATTAAGAAAATAATTGTCGAAAGCACGCGGACATTGTAACTAAAATAGTAATCTTTATTTTCGCAAAACGCCACCCCTCGCATAAAACGAATGTCTAATATTTTCACTAGGCATCTATTATAAAGATTTTTCTTGATAATTGACAAGGGGTATGAAATCCCGATTAGAAAATTTCGTCTTTTTATTTCGTCTGACTTCTTTGCGGGTTGCTAAGTAGCCTAGTTGGTTAGCGCACGCCTCTTACTCTAGAAGTTTTGGGTTCGATACCTACCTGGTATGCGCACAATTTTTCCGGATTTTAAAATCTGGGTTAAAATTTGTGTGCAAAATTACAATGCACCCCATTATATTCTAACAATACGAATGTGTTGTAGTGTAGGAAGGTTGACTGGAAGATATTGCCTCCGGCAATAAGTACCCTTCTGCTAAGCAGAAAAATCTATATTTATTTATTCTTTTATTACGCTGTGGCTATGGTTACACGGACGAAATTCGGCCCATACATAAGGGCATTTACAGTAAGCGTACGATCTGAGTGCATTAAGGTGCTCGAGATTTCAGTCTAAAACCTAAAGTAAATATGTACTGCGTTGGCCTAGTGAAATAAATACGCCAAATACTTACTGAAATCTTTAGAAAAATTCCGAAGTAAATTATGGAATCGGCCATTTACTGTACTTTTTAGACAGAAATCTCGAACACCCAAATGCACTCAGATCGCACGCGTATTGTATGTACATAACGTATACTTATAACCACTGAATTGAGAACGAGTAGAGGTGCTTTAGAGTCCGACATAGAAGTACCGTTTTATTCACAATTTGTAAGAGTTTCGTCCGCCGCACGCGCAGTGTCCGCTTGTATTCTAAATAATATATCTCTGAATCTAAACTATATATCTTATATGTATATCCTGCTTTTATCCTGCATACATCCTATACATAATATTATGTAATAAATAAATGATTCACTTTTACGTGCTGTGGATGAAAATCATATTAGTCCCAATCTGTGTGTAAGACGGCGAGACGTGCGTTTAATGGTAACGCCTTAGAGTATAGTTCTCAGTTCAGTGTATATAACGTACACAGGGTGTTTTTTTAATCATCCGTGTCTTTTTAGGGTATTCTTCCGTAGCCTAAACTAAGCCACTTTTGTTCTACAACTTTTGGAATTTCGAAAAAAAATCTTTCTCCGTACAATTATAGGTTAGGATTTTGAGGAAATGGCTAAATATTTTTTTCGATTTTTGCTACCGTGTTTTCTACGAATCGACTTAGTTTAAAACAATGATTAACCTCCTAAAAGGACACAAGTCATGAAAAAAAACGTACTTTCTTACATATACAGGAAATTTTAGCCGCCACAGGTGTATATAGGTAACATTTTACTGATAGGGCAAGTTCGCAGCACCCATAATCGGGGCGCATGTATAAAGCTATGTATGACGATGGATACAGCAATGGATACATGTCAAGAATGTGTCAGATGGAGCTCAATAGCCCTCCGGAAAAGAGACGTGATGGTATGTACGTATATAATGTACGAGTACCTATGCCATGGAGTAGATACACACGGTAGATGCGAGTGTCAGATTGCCCGAGCGGGCAAGTGCACGCCTCTCAAGCGGGAGGTGCAGGTTTGATACCCACTGGAAGCGCAATCTTTAGAACTTTAGAATTTGTGCTAAATGGCCGCTGACACTCCAGTGAAGGAAAAAATCATGAGGAAACCCACTCCAAGCCGGTTGGTTCCCGTGGAAGTGTATGACTAAAATCCTCACATATCATGTTAATGAGACAGGCCTGTACCCAGCAGTGGGGCGAATAAGCTGCAAATAGAAATAAATGAAGATACACATGCTTATATATACATAGCAATCGGATATTTCTCGTGGTATTCATAGGCATGTCTTGAAAGATACCCGTATCCAGTCCAGCAATAGATAGAAAATGTTTGAGTCTTTCCTTTATTTTCTTATATTTGTGCATCTATTCGGTGTCTGTGCACTCTCGGACAAGTTGTAAAAGAACAACAATAATCTGGAACCAAAGGCGTCTTCGCCATCCGGTCTCAGTCGGAGTATAGTGTGAATCCCGCCGTGCAACAGATAATCACGCGCGGCGCGCACGTGCTGCCACGTGCGGACGTTTAGCACGAACTAGATGAGCACGTCGTTGTACGTGATTGTAGGTACCTAAGTTGTACTTGTACCAGCCTATCTACCCCTCTTAAAACACTAGTGAATGTGAAGAGAAAACTTTAATGTTTAGATAATGGTCAACATTCAAAAGAGAAATTATTATTCAGGGTGTTAAGGTCCCGTAGGCACCTAGCCACCAAATGCCACCATGTCGCGCTCACTGACCAATAAAAACAAGGCTATCGTGCGCGGCGGTCGCGCGTTTTTTTACTTTTTTCCAGATTTCCTTAAACTTCTCGAAAAACAAAAGCTAGGGAAAAACTACACGATAAAGAGTTTAATACCTTAAAATATCTTTCAAATGACTCCAAAAAATATTATATTTGTCACTCAAAATTCTGAGATATTGCGAATGAAATATTTTTTTCTAAAGTTATTTTGTGCTATTTTTTTCTGCATTTCTAGAAGACTTTCACCAATTCTGCCCATAAAGAGTTTATAATGGAACCTTCTCTATACACGTATTTTATTTATGCTTCATGTGTTTCTGGTTACTTCTTATTTCGCGATGAAAAATTGGACTATTTTGAAAATATGACTGCCTAAGGCGGCTTAAAGATTTTCTGAATTGTTTTCCCTTTGAAGAAAATTCACTAAAACGATTGAAAATGTAAGGTAATGTTTTATTGTTTCAGGTCGTAACTCATATAGAACTCGACGACTACACTCACGCGTGTACATAGCGTACATATGATTGTGTATACACTTAGGTGTATGGTTAGACAAGTATTTGGAAAGAATCTGTGATAATAATAGTAATTTTATTGTTAGAATGTATACGTAGACTATGGCGAAGAGAAGACTGAAACGGAAACGTCGAGAGTACAGGCGTGAACTTTTATATGGATACACCGGAATTAAAGACATACGTTCTGTCTCTTCATATTCGTTGACTTCGCCCTTTTACATAATTCTTAGTTCTTAGTTCTTTATTCAGCATTCTTATGGTAGTAACTCCACTTGAATTTTTCAAAATATTACATTTTACATCCGGTTCGATTAATCCCGTGAAGAAGAACCGGCAAGAAATTTCATGTTTTTTTAAACGTCTTTCTTACAATAGGTTGTGTGTGACTAATCAAACAATAGACACCGCTTACAGTGTTATTTATTACAGTTTGAGAGCTAGATTAATAGTACCATCTCTTTCCAGTGTATCCATAGAAAAGTGAATTACCTAGTACACAAAAACTAGTATTACGTAATATGTATGAAATGAATCCATCGAATGAACTAGTCAGTGTGTCATACAAGTTCACAAGAAAATGTCTGGCAAGTCATGCTGTTACCTTGAAGGGGTGAAGGGGGTGGAACAATGTTACAGGGGGTGAAATTCACGCACACAGTAATTGTAGCTAAGTGTTTCTCTTACGTGTGACTCATCCGTCACGCACGATGATGACTACTGCAAGCTGGAGTATGACGTAAGGTATTACTGTCGCGTGCCGCAGTCGCGCCTCCGCCGCACCGCAGCCGCGCCTCCGCCGCACCGCAGCCGCGCCTCCGCCGCACCGCAGCCGGGGAACCGCTAGAAAAAGTTTAGGAGCGTTTCATAGACTACTTATTTTTTGTATAATTATGTAAAGTCATCATAGCTTAAATTTTGTTTAAAGTTCTATTGTTACATGATAAGAATTGACGAAGTTAGAGCAATTTATTATTAATATTAGAGAATTTATAGCGCTGGAATAAACGATAGCTTCCAGGCGACCACGCCGCCTCTGCGGATACTTAAGGGCCCGTAGGTAGGCACCTAGCCACCAAATGCCACCATGTCGCGCTCACTGACCAATAAAAACAAGGTTATGGTGCGTGGTGGTCGCGCGTTTTGTTACTTTTTTCCAGTTTTCCTTAAATTTCTCGAAAAGCAAATTCTCTACGGAAAAAGTACACGATAAAAGTTTAATACATTACAATATCTTCCAAATGACTGCAAAAAATAAGATAGTTGTCACTCAAAATTCCGAGTTCTTGCGAATGAAATATTTTTTTCTAAAGCTATGTTTGCTATTTTTTTTCTGTTTCTAGAAGATTTTCAACAATTCGGCCCGATAAAGAGTTTTTTATAATGGAACCTTCTCAATTCACTGTATTTTTTATGCTTCAAGTGTTTCTCGGTACTTCTTATTTCGCGTTGAAATTGGAGGATTTTGACAATATGGCTGCCTACGGCGCGGCTCAAACGAGCGCAACCCCGCCGTTTTTGTACATTGTGTGACGTCATATAGTGCGATATCTATCGGTCCCGGCCGCGGCGCTCCGGGTGTTTTCAGTACACTAATTTTACTTAAAAACTTGGAATATAAATATCACTGTAAATTCTTTGTATTTATTGACGATTAAAAAAAAAATGTTTGTAAAAATTATACCAACAAAATCTACCTACTTACTCGTGAGCATAAATAAATTGAGAATAGTTCATTATAGGAATTTATCTTATCTATCTTATCTATCTATCTATCTTATTTATCTTGTACTGCATTATTTTATGTGGTGTACAAAAACTCGGACCGAACTGACAGATTTTAACGAATGTATTCGTATAATTAGGCGCTTCTTAATTCTGAAAGTGTTCAGTCCGACGGCTCAACGTGCAAGTGCAAAGACTGAATAGAGAAGCCCTAGCACAGCAGCGGGATATCAGAGAGATTTTCTATCGGACCTAAAACGTACTTACAGTTCAGACTAAGCTGGATCTTTTTTCAAAAGGACTTTCTAGTTATTATGTGTTTTTATTTTATACTAAACATTGGTTGCAATAAGTACATGTTTTCCACGTGCATGGCTGCGCCGCATCAGAGAGATGCGAGAATAATTATTAAGCTTTCAAGCTAAAACAAAACATAATTTGTATGTAACCACGTTTAGAATAAATACATACATGTAGAACTGTTGGACATTTTTTTACAAAATAATTAAACGTGTATGAATGTTAGTTCTTAAGAGAATACCCATAGTTGACTGCTATGCATAGAAAAAACGTCGTAAGTCAGCGTGTTTTTTTTAATTTAAAAAATTTATGATATTTAAATTTGAAAATATACAACAATAGCGTTCTCCGTATTGCGCTTAGCTATTTATACATGTAATAAAAAGGTTCTCTTATATTTTGAGTTTTACGTCAGATGGAATAAATCCTATGTCTTGACTTTATTCCATCTGACGCAAAACTGAAACAATAAATGAATTTTTTTATAACACATATAAATAGCTAAGGCACAAACCGAGAACGCTATTGTTGTAGATTTTCATATTTCATTACCAGTGGGTTTTTTAAAATTAAAGACAACATTGCCTTACAACGTTTTTCTATGCAAAGCAGGCCGCTATGGGTATAATCTGAAGCATATTAGTTTAAGGACGAAACTTGTGCTTAAAGCTACGCTGTAGTTGTGCACGCACAGAAAGTGGCTGTGATATTATATATAAACTTAATAACTGTAAGCTTATATATTTAAAAAAAACTTTTTTGCATAAGTAGGTATTATTACACAATTTTAGAAGAAAGTAGAGCAATAATAATGTATTAATATTAATAAGATTGCAAGATTGTAAATACATAATGTATTATTATTTATGTGTGAGTAGATATTAAGTGTCTTTTTATTTATATAGAGTGCACTTCAATCAAAATTAACAGTCAAAAAATGTGTAAAAAAATTTAAATCGAGAACTTGCATACATATTTTTTAAAACTAAACACTTATTAAGTACTGAAGAATTATTGCTAATAAATATTATTAGTAATTTTTGTATGGATATTGAAGAAATTTACTGTTTTAGAACTAATAAGTAGGGATTTTGGTAATTTGATTTGAAAATTGGAATACTATGAGGGAAATGGTTATTGTTGCCATAAAAGTCACAAAGTGATTTATTTCGTGTCATATGACCTCATTGAAAAGTCAATAAATTTTTACCATTTCGTAAAGCTTGTGTTTTTGTAAATTTTTACCTTCAACTTAATGTTGTACTGGACTGGTACTACCTGATGATGTTGGATTTGTATTTACGTAGTTTGTATGCAGAACAGGTAAGTCTTGTGAACCCATCTTCAATATGGTTCCGTCACAACATTTTGCAGAGAGCAAACATACGCAGATGTAATGAACGTGAATGAAGTGAAGTTTCAACATTGTGTAGTGTAGTGTATTAACACAACACTACACAATATTTAAAGTTCTTCGAACTTCTTCTTACACTTTTAAAACAGATCTTCATTAAAAGATCCGTCAAATTCTGTAAACATTAGCCGCGACAAAAAAAAAAAACAAAAATCAAAAATCTTCTATCTCTAGTGCAGTAGTCCACCGCCTACACTAGGACATTCCTGTCTATCCTAGCTCCGAGCTAGTCTTTCTGTCTATCTCTAGGACAGTATCTCGCTCCACAGTCTACACAGGACAAGCCCTGTCCTATCCTAGCTCCGAGCTAGTCTGCCTGTCTATCTCTAGGACAGTCTCTCGGTCCACCGCCTAGACTAGGACAAGCCCTGTTGTATCCTAGCTCCGAGCTAGTCTGCCTGTCTATCTATCTCGGTCCATAGTCTACACTAGGACAAGTGCCCTGTCCTCGGTCGCGGATTCTGGCATGCTGCTTGCTTGAATCATACGACAGCCGCGCGCCACAGGAGGCGAAACCTGCCGCTCGGATCATCGTTTGCACATTAGAATGTTATTTAGACCACGACGCGCACTGTGGAGTATTTTTAATAAATTTCCGATCAAAAATATTATTGGAGTAAGTGAGTAGAAAGGAATAAAATTATTTTTATTAACTGTTATTTTGGGGCAAGTTCGCAGCACCCGTAACCGGCGTGCACATATGAACGTTTATATGACGGTGGACGAACCAAATGATTTTGATTGAATGATTGATTTTAGACTAACAGCAAGGATACCGACTAATATTTCAAAATACGGCAAAAAAGTGTGTTGCATAGGGATGATATTGGATCATTAAACAGAAAATCACTTTTTAATATTTTCGTAAAGTTTATATGCCCAACAATTCCCGACAAACTTTCTTAACATTCTTTATTCGAAACACTTAAATAAAATTCGAACATTTTCTTAGAAAATGGCATAAAATGTTATTAAAATAAGTTAGCGAAAAAATTATTAATAGTGTATTTTACAGTACCTACCACAGTATTACTCGGCTTCCATCAAGGTTATCTGATAAGTTCTCTTTACCCTTGTAAATATTAATTCCACGAGTGTCGTGATCTAGTCACGTGTACGTGTGACTAGGCTACCTACCGCCATTCACACTATAGCACGCTACTACACAGGAGCCTGGTGCACTTCCTGTACAATGATCTGCCACAGACTTAGAGAAAAATCCCACGTCATTCGGCAGTGCCCGCCTTCGGAAGGTACGAGGGGTGGTTTTAGAAGCCAAAGGTGGTAGACGTGTGACATAGCCGTTATCAAGCGATTATAAAACGTCAAATACGAGACGCTTCGCGAAAGTTTATGCTTTCGACTTATTATCTTTTCAAGAATTTAATAGAAGACGCGAAGAGAAGATGCTACGACAACTGGCAGGAGCACTTCGATGCTCGGTCTAGGAAATGCGGAATTTGGTATAAAACTATACAGTGTGAGCCACCCCGGGGGCCCTGGTTTGATGCCAGCAGCGGCGGTTTGGATCGCAAACGCCTAGTGGTCGCTTTCAGACTCCGCGCAGGCCACATCACATACCATTGAATGCGTTCGGATGTAAAATGAGGAAAGTGCCATCACCCAATTACGACGCGACGTGTGCGGTGTGAAAGAGGACGTGAGAGTGAGAGGCGTAAAGTGGGTTGGCATGAACGATATGATGTCGGTTGTTATGTATCGATTCTGGCTCAACCAACATCGGAGAGGGCGATCAATTTGTATAATTTTTATAACCAATTTTTGGTAAGAAGAGATTCGTGTACCTTTTTTTTTGTTTTGCTGATGTTCTTTTATGTGAATGACATTTATTTTCCGCTTACAGGGCTGACATGGTCTCTTACAGATCCAAAGCCCTTTATAAAAAAAGATTTAAAAAAAGACTTATTATCTATTCTCTTTATAGTCGTACTCCACTGTGCGACGTTTTGAATGGCGTGGCGTGAGAGATAAGTAGATTAATTTTATTTGAACAATAATAATATTTTGATGACGTATGTGTCGGGTATGTACGTCTAAAATACTCTACACCTGAAATAATTAATCAATACACGTAAATCACAATTTATCTCTGAAGTGTCTAACACCTGATGGAACATTAAAAGGCCGCAAGCATGTAGGAATTTACGATAATGATATTTATTGGAAATAATTAAGATTATCATGGAATCTTAAGGCGATAATGTCAAAAGCGATACCAAGTTTATGATTGATATTTTTGGGATTTCCGATGATTAGTGCCTCTTTCGGTTAAAACGGGAAAAAAATTATATCTATGTAAGTACGTAATATTATGACGTAATACATAACCATAGCCGCCAGTACTGCAAGAAGAAAGAGATGGCAGTAGTGCTATCTCCCCTTTCTTTCTCCCTTACAAGCCAGGAACTGAGAAGTCATGCAACGTGGCACGTAGGCCGACTGTCACTGTCTGTTAGGTTCGATTTCTTATGGCGTTGTGCTTTTTGTGCTAGAAATGTGTTTAAAATTTTAATTTATGGCGTGATGAGTGCCAAAACAGTAGAAGGTGCAGTGCAACTCCTAAAGCAAACGACAGGTAAGTTAAAGTGCGCTCTGACTAGTCATATGGCCGGGTATTGGTGCCCACGACGACGACGGCAACGGAGACGAAGCGGTCGTTGTTCGGACTGCGGAGGCATCCGCTGAGCGGTCTCGGTATACATGGCGCAGCATGGGCAAGACAAGGCCCGCTCCCGGGCGCGAAAACCGTCTTTAATGAACTTAGCACCTGAATTTGACTTTTTTTGATGTTTTAATGATGCCAATATGTTCTCCTTAACATTGAAATAACTGTTTGTTCGGGCACTTTTTTCCTAGATTTATATTTTAGGAGATATTTTACATTATTAGTTCACAATGTGTGGAACGAAATATAAAAATAAATTATTTCAAAAGTCTCAAAGTATATCGTTGTACCGTTTACAGATTATTATTGAGAACCCATTCCCCTATTTATGTGCGAATGCACAATGCTAGAAAATGTCCGATATTCGAGATATACGAATTTTGTTTTTTTCGGTGTGGAGTGAATCAGAAAAATTTAACTATCTCAGTAATCTAAAAAATTATCACGATATTGTTTATAAATTAAGAATTTGGAATATTTTTCATGTTTTTAAGAGAAATTACAGTGACCGAAAGTATGCGACCTTCGAGATAGTTCGACTTGTTTGTTTGTAATGTATGATGAGAAATGCAATATTTAATTTTTGTAGGAGTTTAAAAAGATCTCACGTATTTGTTTATAGACTCATAATAAGGAATATTTTCCTGTTACGGTGCAAATGCAGAATGCTTGTCCTCGTCCCGCGAACTTGTAGTCTTTGAGTTCCGAAATACCTTTGGCGACACTGAAACGACCTATAATCAAACTACGATAGAACGTCGCCACCTGTTTAAGTTTCACATTGTGTTTGAAGGAATAAATGCTCTGCATTGGCAGGAAGCGAAGTGTATTCCACAAAATGGCAACCCTGTAAATAAAGGGTTTACAAGATCGATCTATAGAGACCTAGGAAATTGTTATTTCACATCTATAGGCCACCCCGTGACGGCAAAATCTTTTATGTTATCAAACCAGTGTAATCGTGAACCAGGGTGTGAGCCTAAGTCACCCTAATGTTGATGAGAGTATGGTGCCATGGCAAGGTATTACGCTTTTTCTCTCCGGCTACATTTAACTAGACTGTAAACACGTATACAATTCTATATTCGCATATAAGTCACAATTAGCAAATTAGCATTATTTTAATAAAAAAAAATCTTCAAGCAAAGTTAACAAAAATACAAAATATATGAATTCCCATAATCACAGCCTTAATACTAATATTAATTTTTTATTTTTTGTTTTGTTTGGGACACCTGTGCACCAATTACAATTATTATAATCTTCCGCATATCTGCGTAATATTTACAATAAATCTGATTTTTATGATAGTAAAATGCGCGTCACCAAATTTTGTGACATCCAGACGGACGGACAGACAGACACCGAGTTTTTGCGAAGTGATGTAAAAAAATAACAATTCACGCACATCCCATTTTGTTCCGTTATGGTGCAACAGGTTTGAATAAAGTATATACCTCACCGCGGAAATATATAAAATTAATATATTCATTCATTTATATAAAATAATATATGTAATTGTCGCTTTCAAGAAGTCGCTTGAACTTTGATATTGGCCGTGATTCGCATTCCACGTAAAACTGTAGGTCCCTTCCCTATATGTGGTATGGTACGGTGTAACCCGCCCGGGTATGTACTGATGTTCACTGAAAGAAAGTCGGACGAAGCGGCAATGAATTAAAAAAAAATAAATAAAAATCTACTTAAAAAGAACGCAATAAAAAGTATGAAATATTGTTTTTCCTACTCATAAGTACTTTACTTACCCAGTGTAAGTTCACATGACCTTCCTCTTTGAAGTCGCTGCCTAGCAATAGAAGAGCAGGTGGCAACGTCTTCAAAAAGGGAAGGTCATATGAACATACAAGGTAAAGTACTTACATTTAGGAAAAACTGTTTATTCCGTTCTTTCGATGTCGATTTTTTAAATAGTAATTTTATTTCTAGTTTTTTTAGTGATGTTAATATCACAAGACACTCAACAACATCCCCCTGGTTGCTGAGAAATTGTATAAGTTAGATTTACGGTACACGTAAAATGTTAACAGCCCCTATTTTATTTAGATCCCATCCCACTGACGTAAGGGATGGTTTAGGGAAAGTTTCATCAGCCTAGAGTTAGCTGAGAAATGTATAAGTTAGATAGAACCACTGGCCCCGTAAAATGTTAACACCCCAACTCGATTTTGGCCTAACACCCTCCTATTGACCATGGCCTAACACCTTCTCCTTTTGCTTTACAAAGCACAAGTTCGCCCAGTGATGGAGTATGTATTGCAGTCGTCTGTGGGAAGGATGCCCCCTTTACTTGTTGGGGTCTTTGGACTCTATCCAGCGCCGCGCCATCCGCCTAATTGGTG
>WYDE02047273.1:0-12397 GCA_009867175.2 Adela reaumurella | reverse complement strand
GGCAAGAGCACGCCTCTCAAGCGGGAGGTGCGGGTTCGATACCCACTGGGAGCACAATATTTATAACTTTACAATTTCTACTGAATGGCCGCTTCACTCCGGTGAACGAAAACATAGTGAGGAAACCCACTTCCAAGCTGATTTGGTTGGGGATGATGGACTAAAATCCTCTTATGTCATGAAAATGAGAGAGGCCTGCACCCAGCAATGACGCGAATAAAATGGCTGCAAAAGAGATAGAGACACTACATAAATGAATGAGGCAGTTAAGTTAATAAGTTATTCTACGAAATGAATAAGTCATTCAAAATATTTATCACGTGAATATTTACATACAAATTAATAAAATAATATAAAAGAAGCTATATAAATCGACAATTTGGCCCGTTTTGTAAATATACGGCCAAACATAACTCTAAATACGAAAGATAGTGGCTGGTATGGTCTATATTAACATTTTGCTAACTAGCGTTTTATTCTGTCTCCCTCAACAAGCTAGGAAATATACATTGTCCGACTTCCTTGGTCTCTCTGCTTCACCAGTCGCTGGTTTCCATAGCAACCATTTGACATTCCGTTATTTGTTTGTATGTTTGTTATATATGTTTATTTGGCACAATAAACATATATCTATAATTAATTAAGTATGCGAATAATCGATTTACCTACATGTAAGTTAAGGGGATACACTGCGAAAATAACATTTCTAAGCTTCAGAAATAAAACATTTTTGAATATTTATTGGCGCATACAATTAAAAAATGTATACTAAATATTCAAGCAAAAAATATTCTAAAAGTATTGCAGTGTTTCTTCTTTACTAAGTTCATGTATCTGTAAAGAGATAAGATTAAAAAAATGTGTTTTCATTAATCAAATTTTACATGACTTAGCAATTCATGAGGTTTTTAATACTAATGAAAAAAAAAGTAATCTAGACCTAAGTTTGGACATGACATTATTATTAATAACATAGTTATTACCCATATTAATTTTTTTTCGTATGTACGAGTGTATATGACCATGTTAGGGAATATAGAAAAGCTCTTGATAAGCTCTATTCGTGGCTAGAGCTGCTGGAGCACTTATTACGAACGAGGTTCATCTTGGCAGATTTTTTTATATTATTCAAGCGCATATTACGTAGATTTAATAGATACTTGACGGACGAAATTGCGTCCATCTGTCATATGTATAGTTATTACCAATATTCATTATTTTACGTATGCATGTTGACCGTGTGAGGGAATATAGAAAAGCTCTTGATAAGCTCTATTCGTGGCTAGAGCTGCTGGACCACTTATTACGAACGAGGTTCATCTTGGCAAATTTTTTTTTCTATTATTCTAGCGCATATTATGTAGATTTAAATAGATACTTGACGGACAAAATAGCGTCCATCTGTCATATGTATTGTGAGGAACCAGTTCGACGAGCGCGCGCGGCCGTCACGTTCACCAATAAAATAAGTTCACTTGTTAGCCTTGCTGATTCATTGCGACCGGTTAACTAACACATCGCTCTTGTAGCGAATGTAATCGTTACATTATCAAATTGTACCGAATTACGCAATTGAAGTAACTTCTTATTAACGGAATGACCAACGCGTTTTGTTGATTTTCGGAATCTGGTTTTACAAAGTGTGTATGCTTTCTTTTCTATCTATTTATGTTGATAATTTTTCCACCCGTACTTGTTACTACATATAATTCAAGGTATACATATAGAAAAAAATATTTGAACACCGTATTAATATTTTTTTTAATTAAAATTTTCTTTATAAAAGCAAGTTGCTTGTACTACTTGTACTTGTCTCATTTGTACTATTTTCTAAAATTATAGAATAATTCTTAAAAAACACAAATATTTTTAATCTAATATTTCCAAAAAAGTTTTAAGAGTTTTTCGTATTTCGTTATTTAAAAACAATAATTAATCGGGTAAATATTGTTTTTAAAGGCATGACTAAAAATTCGCACTTTTTAATCCTAACAACGGCAACATTAGGCATTATATTGACGTCACATGACAAGAATGGCTAAAAGGTGACTAAAAGGGTTGTATCGCTAAGCGTTTTAACGTTGCCTGTGACGTGCGCTTACTTCATGGTGTGCCTATGTCATCGAGCGGGATGTAGGGTCGAAAAAGAGCCTTGAAACTTTGCGCGACCAAGGCATTAGTCATACATAACCTTGGAACGGAAAGGGGTACACGAGTAATTTTCAGAGCATCGTGTAGATATTGTGGTGATGTAAAAAATAAGCTCAGCGTACAAATATAAATAAATATATTAATAAAAATATTTAAAAAATATTCATAAAAAATTCAAAAGTTCTGTGCCGGCAGCACAGACTCCGTGGTGCTCACTCTCCCCAAACGGAAACCTGTCAATTTGACAAACGGTAGCAAACGTGACCGGTAACGGTGTCGGTGTTGGTATACCGTAATAGTGACGGTGACGGTGATGATAACGGTGACGGTGACTGGGACGGTGACGGAAAGAGTATTGATAACGGTAAAAATAACGGTTACGTTAAGGGTGACGGTAACGGTAAAGATAAAGGTAATGGTTACGGTGAGGATAACGGTGACGGTGATATTAACCGTGACGGCGAAGGTAACGGTGACGTAAAAACTTCACGCAAAAAAATAACGGTAGTGTAGCGATACTTACTTCCAATACAGTTTATTTTTATTTACCTGTTTCTCTGATTTCACAAAAGCGGTCGCATTGCTAAATATTAAAAATATATTTATATATTTATTTCGAATTTTCCAAGTTGCCATTTTAATTAATTTCTACGCAATATTATCTTGCGTCAACATCGTCGTGCGTGTTCTAAACATTAATGATGATTGATGACTCGTGATCGAAAGGCAAAGGCAATTCTTATAATTCAAATCTTTTCGTAATTATTAACAAACTATGTGAAGCCGGCTGGTTTTAGACAGACAATTGTTTGTTTTTCCTTACACAGTCAAAACACTTCAATTAGACACGAGAGACGAAGTGTGTGCGCGGTCTCACAGCGAGTTGTAATAAAAAATATCAAATTGAAAGCAATTTGCCACTAGGAAACAATGGACAAGGAATGTAAGCTTCAGAAGTAAGTGTGAATAAATATCTCTGCAGGGATTTAACAATGCAGAATGGCCGCTCGTTTTGAAACTTTATACAGACTTATTACCTACCTCTGTTTTCTGGATTCTAATTAGAATTCTGGATTCTAATTAACTTCTTGAAGCCGCTTTTAAAAAAAAAACGCGCGTTTAAATGCCCCGCATGGCAGCTACACGCTGCAATCTACAATCGAAAAGCGATGGGAAATAAATTCATTACAAGAATTGAGCATGTTTTATTTTGCCAGCTGCCAGCTCGCTTTAATGTCGTGACAAACGCATATTGCACGCATCTCAAGAAGGTGCGTAAATATAACATGATATAATTAATAACACACATTTCAAGAAATACAATTAAAATTCAGAAAATTAAATTTATCGGTAGGTGATCTATCTGTAACATGAGATATTGTATGTCCGTCTGTGCCATTCCCATTGAGCTATGATTTAGAAAGAATACGAAAATCGTAACATTTTGGAAATTATAGCTCGATCGCAGTGGTACAGACTAACATACAACATCTCATATAACAGATAGATCACCTACTGATGAATTAGCTTTTCTGAATTTTCATTATAATTTTTGAAATTTTTGTTATTAATTATTTAAAGTTTTATTTATGCGCCTTCTTGAGATGAGTAAAATCTGCGTTGGTTACCATCTTAATAGAAAACGCGCGTTAAAAAGCACCATTCAACCCGGCAACCATGCTTTAATAAGTTACGCTGTTTCAGGACGCAAGCGCTTCGATTACGAAATTATTATCGAATTGAATTAAAAAAATCGTAGTCTGGCAAGCTGGAAGCGAATAGGAGCAGCGGTTTCTAGAAGAGCACTTCATATAAAGGTCTCGTGAGGCAGCGCCTTTACTTCGCGGCATATTACTTTACGGAAATAGGACTGAAGTAGAGATTTGGGCGTCATAAAATCAGATGTGCGCGTCACAAAAATCTAACCTTACGTCAAATTTCAATTCCGACGTGACGTAATTTTCGGACCGTAAACCTTTATAGTGCAATAGAAAAGTCAAGAAATTTAATGAGGGCACTATATATATGGTTCATATAGCAACACAAATTACAGACCGACAGACTTAACTTTGCTTACAACGAACCCACTGCCATCTTAAAATTTTATACAAAGAACCCGCCGCCACGAACGTTTCCGGAAGCTATGAAGGTGATGCTAATCTAGGTTTGTCAGCAATTTACGATGTGGGGACTGGTACAAGCGTCTATTCTATGTGCAGTTGAAAAAAACTACTAATATAGACCGTCGAACTGACTGGGCGAACAGACTACAGTCGACTGCACATAGAATAGAGAGCTCAGAGAATTTTAGGTATTGCCAGGAAGTGAACATATTTTTAATTCACAAATAATTAATTTCTAGACTTTTCTGTTAAACTATACATGCAGCATTTTGATATAATTTGAACTTTATAAATCTACTGGTTCATGAGAAAAAGGGTCATGACATGACAGACAGAAAGACGGACAATAAAGATATCCATAGGATCACTTTAGGGCACATTTTTTCCTTTATACATAGGTACGAAACCCTAAAAATCAAGTACGTAGGTAATTATTCCCAGCGAAACGACTTCCTCGGAGCCACACTGGATAGTCATTATGGATGTGATAAACAGGCCAACAAATAACCCTCGGCGAGGTCGCGTCACGATGCGCCGCTTATGAGCGTAATTGATTTAGTTTCGCGCGCGTAAATTGTGGCGAGACCGCGTAATGTCGGCGTATCTAACTTTCACTCAGCAGAGAGCTTGGAGACCTTTGCCCTAGGGGCGGGGAGGCTCTGCTACCTGTTCCGCATAGTGGGCAGAACGCAGCTAACAGCTTTGGAACAACACATTATTTTTTTATGGGTAACACCGCCCAAGGTGTAACCTTATAACACCTATCCTAGTGATTTTGTGGGGTCACGTTGTCATGTAATTAACTTCCATGTGATCTGCCGGCTACACCGAAATGGACGAGAAACGCGAAATATTTTCAAGCAGGTGTTATTAGACACCCTTATTTATTTTGTAAAAATAAAAATGTTAAAACCAGATATGATAAATCAAGTGTAGTACTAAGTACAATAAGAATGTTTAAATAAAAGAATAAAGGATTATAAAGTGCTGTAGTATTAACCCGGGATAAACAATTTAAAATAAATAATTTAAACAATAGTTCAATACAAACAAATAGTACAGGTAAAGAAAACGTAGAATGAAAGGTGAACTGAGCTCTCCAATAGTTACGTCTTACAGTCAACCTGTTTTTCACAATAGAAAACAATTCACACAGTTATTTAATAAGTTAATAACGTTTAATTAAGTTTAATTACGTTGAAATGTGGTAATTGAGACTAAATAATGTAAATGCAAATGTAAATATCGCTTAATGCACATAACATTGTACATAAGGTAGAACATTAATGCCTAAGGCATTTTCCACCAGTCTACCCTTTTTACATAGACATACAGGTAGGTGCAACAAAACAGGGTAGGTAATGGTGAACGAATATTTTACAAGTTACTTGAATTAAGCGATTATAAACTTTATTGTTTCGCGCATAATTTAATAAAAAGTATAGTAATTTCTGTTTAGGGATCCTCTTAAGTAAATTTCAAGATCGGAGCACATGCATGTAGCGATGCATTGAATGAAGCCAAGGATGTGTGGCAGGAGCGTGACAATGGCGCTCGATTGTACTGTCTACCACTTCGGGAAATAAGCGTAATGGTATGTATGATTGATTGAATGTTACTATAAACAAAAAAAATAATAATTCCAAGTATATTTCTCAAACAAAAATGTAAGTAACCCAAAACTATGAAACGTACCACATTCAAGAAACATGTCGTATCTAGATCAAATGACACATTTGGGTGCTAGCAACGGACGCGAGTGTCAAGTGGACAGACAAATATTACTGTATTTCGAGGAAAATAATGAAGTCGCAGGGACAGTCTAATAGACACGTGAAAAAATTTCTTTAAGTGACTTTAAAAATGCATTTCACCGTGCATAATATATTACTTCTATTGTAATGAAAAAAATTTAAAACAGCGGTTGTTTCGAAGTTTAATTCGACATTATTAATTATTTGATTCCATGTTCTGCAGGTGTCAGACGGGGCGAGATCTACCAAGGGCAAACGGGTTTTTAACCGGGTTTTCAAATCTCGGTTAAGGCCAGGTTTCGCAACCCGAATCGTCAGTTAAAAAGGACCTAAGTCAAACAGGTTTTTTGCAAGTTATGAGAAAATAATATAGATATTTGAACTTCTTAAAAGCACAATCTTTAGATAGAGTGAATAGCTTCATTTTGATGTAAGTAAATAATCACCTTTTCATGAGCGAACCTGATATATTTTTTTAAATCTTTAAACAATTTTATCTTCTACTAGCTACATGACAAAATTATCCAGTTAGTACACTAAAACATGAAGAATAAAGAGTTCTAGTGATTAGCGGGAACAGAATGTAAAAAAAGGCAATTTTTTTTTATAAAAAAGTAAAAACTCTTTTACCGCAACATGTAGTATCCGATTCTATACTTTATTGCTTCGCGCATAATTTAATAAAATGTATTAACAATTTCGGTTTAGGGATCGCTTAATGATAAGCAAAATTAGCCAACACTGTGAAGAAACACACTGTGAGGAAACACATATAAACTAAAAATACGTATGTGTATGTAAAGAATGACTGTAAGTGATTAATTCTCGCAATAATACTTCTTATGTTAGTTTTTCCAAATAATTATTATTATATTTTGAAAAAAAGTTGATTTTAAGATTACCATTTACGATATGCATTACGATGGAATTATTTGAATTATTATCATTATTTTGTTAAGAGAGTTATCGAAAAACGATTATTACACTTACTACAACTTCGGGTTCTGTTTACGTGTACAAAGTTTAATTAAAATCGGTCTCTCCGTTTTAAAATTTTTTTAATTTTATATTTGTATGGAGGGCCAAATAAAGGCTCAAGTACGCTTACGTAGAAAAGTTTATTTATTTAATTAAAACGAAACGCCCTGCAAGATGACGATTCTAGTCAACGAGTAGTTATTTTTTCCGCATACTTTTAATCTCGTCATTAAATTAGAAACGTCTGAAGAAATAAAGCAAAACAGAGCGCTGTAATTATTCACGCTTTAAGCGAACTCTCAAGCGAGCGGCGCAAAAACATCAGACCCGCTTTACGTAAAACACTTACTCCATTTCTTAGGAGTGGAAAAAGTTCTGCCCTAAATGAAATTGCAAAATTCTACTAAAAGCAACATCACATTTTTAAATGCCAGAATTTTATCAGTAGGACATAGTTTTTTTTTAAACCTTTAGAACTGGGGCACACACATATAGGCCCAAACACATTACCCTATTTGCGTAGTCGGGTAGAAACAGCGAAGATTCGGATAGGGGGTTGCAGTAGCCTAGTTGGTTAGCGCACGCCTCTTACCCGCCCCAGTGAAGGAAAACACCGTGAGGAAACCTATACACTAACAATACGAATGTGTTGTAGTGTACAAAGATTGACTGGAAGAGATTGCCTCCGACAATAAGTTCGCCTTCTGCTATACTTACAGAATAAAAAAAGAAACATTCGGTGTTTTACCACACTACGTAAGGAGGAGTGTAATATGTTTGGGTCTAATGTGTGTATGTTTCTGTACGCATTTCATGTTTGTGCCTGCGTAACTCGATAACGGCTTAACCGATTTCGATGATTCTGGTTTCAATCTTTTCTCTACGCCGGGAAGGAAAGAATTTACACATTTATAATAAGTGACGTAATCAAATAAAAATCGCTAATTCATAAGCTAATTTAAATCGATCAAACAGTCAACTCGTGCAATAGAATGGCTCCACGAGTACATACGTACGAGTATACAACTGAAAGGTCTAATAAAAAATAAATTTTGTAAAAACTTAAACATAAAACGCATAAAAAACTTAACAAGACCAAACAATTTCAAACAGCAGACGTAGTCACATGTCTCGCTAATGACGTGTGCGACTACGCCTGTTGTTCGAAATTTTGTATAAGAATAAGAAAGTTTATTACCATTGATAATATAGGTAATACAAAATATTTTTTTTTATTACTTTGCACAGATAAAAAATAAAACAATGGAAAGGGCGTAGGCACAGCATATAGCCCTCGCGAGTAACAAGGGACGCTGGTTGGTTTTTAGCCTAGCCTGGGCTAACATGAATAAAAAAAAAATCTAATTGCTGTGAGCATAATACAAACGTATTATTAAATGAAAGCTTGCAATATAGCGGTTACAATATTTTAACGTACCTACATATGGTTACAATTTCCCAGTATTATAAAATGTACTTATATATACAATCATAAATATAACAATTTTATAGTATTCAATGTTTATAGTATCATGAAACCTGTATAGTATTATATGACTGAATGAATAAAATAGAAAATAAAAGAATTACAGAGAAGATGAACGACTATTAAAATGCAGATCAAATATGCTATGAAAATAAACTAAGCTAGCGTAATTGCCACGGAAAATTTAATTGTACTAATGGTAATGTTAAGAATTAAAGGAGGAATGAGTTATAGAATGACTTTCGAAGACAATTACCTAATAGACCTGTTTTTATAAACCGATAAAAATATGAAGGTTAGTGCTCTTTCTGGACAGTAAGAAGTTATTTTTTTGGGGGGACTTTTAAAATTGGTTGTACCATTTAGAAGCTTTATCGGCGGCGGAATAATATTCCAGCAACGAGTAGCCGCATACTTGAAGCTACCTTCGAATGCGGCCCCCGGTGCTTCGGTACCGCGAGCAGCCGTCCCACGGAACGAGACCCGTAGCTATGATCTTCGCCAAGCCACTTTAGTTTCCCCCATAGCTGTACTGGTTTCTTTACGTGGATAAGTGTATGTAGCAAAACGGCATGTTGAAGAATACGCCGTCCATCCATTTTTGACATATCGAGGCGAGAAAATGATTTATTCTTGTTTAATTTATTTTTGCGTACACGAGTTTTATTTTTGATTTGCTTTAATTTTTATTATTATCCGATCGCCGAGAGAATGTGTTCTTGACGTCTGTCAGTTTGACATTTATTTTGTAGTGATGCGTAAATGCGATAGTAATTATCGGGTAACTCGTAGTGGTGAAACACATGAAATACTCCTCGAGCGGGTCACCTGTACTCGTTCGTAGTAACTGTTTGGCGTAGTCCGCGAACACTAACGACTTTCACTCGTCATGATGTGAATGTATTAATCCCCTGCGCCACCGGTAAAAAGTAATATTTGCTAATAGTAACTAGTAAAAAGTTGTTAATATTTATACAAAGTTACTTATTGTCCATCACTAAAATGTCAAACTGATATTAGACGATTTGTAGCACATTAGGCTACTAAAGCTTGACTGCGCGACACAAATTTAAACGCGTTGTGGGCAGATGTAAATTTTTTGCGACTTCAAATGTAAATTTTGCGACTTTTTTAATACTTTTAGGATGGAATATGTGGTGTGAATTGGACTAACTGAATCTCCGAATCCTGCGACTTGAGTTTATACAATGTTATTTATTGTCTATCACTAAAATATCAATACTGATATTAACACTTAAGTTATTAGATAACGGCTTACCCGCGATCGCAGAGCGTTCAGATGCTCGACTGGGTGGGATGCTGGGTTTCGTTTTCAAGACACTTGTGTAGGCGAGGACGCGCTGATCCCGGCGGTGGTTCACGCGTCACTGTCTTGAAATCGAAACCCAAGAGCGGTTTCGAAATGTCGAACATCTCAACGGTCTACTATCGCGGGTAAGCCGTTATCTAATAACTAAAGTGTTAAAATGAACCGCGAAAATCTAAAAACTGATATTAGGATATTGTAGCAAATTAGGCTTTTAAAGCTTGATTGCGCGACACAAATTTAAAAACTTTGTGAGAATACATTCTGCTTCTATCCCATGTGTTTAATGTACTTCATCTATTGAATATGTCCATGATCGACCATATTCTCTTACATTGAAAATTAATGACCAAACTAAGGTAAGGTAACCAAGATAACAGCGATTTATTTGCATTTCCAAAATATCGTAATACTGTTCGATAGTGTGAATATGCTCTGTGCATTCTAAAGTATTTTCCTAAAAGAAATAGAAATAAACATCACTGAAATTTTTTCAAAGTCCACTTATTCTAGTTTATTTTAGGTTAGACTGGCGCACTTCAATCTTTTATTTCTAGAACATGGCAACCTTGACCTGAAGCGACAACATCGGGATTTTTTAATTTTACTTATAAAGTAATTTACTATTCAGTTTCGAAAGAATCGGTTGCCTTTAAATTGCGCTGTATTTGTTTAGATCGGTTACATCGTGGCGAATCCTTGGGACAATCTCATCTTACATCACTTCTTCAATAGTGACTGCGCACCGGAATTTAGACTTTATGACTATTTGTTTACAGACAGATTTTCAAGCACCGATTCATTGTTACTTTATGTTAGTTTTCGATGTCAGAAGACGCAGTGGACGGACATTAAATAAGTAATGAATTTAAATGGATTACTGATTATTTCGGTTTCGGTTAAATAATAGAAGGCAAAATTGTTCTAATTATTTATTGTAAGTGTAATAGCAGTACTTTTAAGTCAATCGTTCAAGTCGGATAGAGAACGGTAAGTTTATATGGATTGGACACTTGGAGAGAACGAATGGTGAGAGAATGAACAAAAAATTGAAATGAAAAATTGGGCTCATACCACGTATCGAACCCACGACCTCTCGAGTAAGAGGCGTGCGCTAACGAACTAGCTACTCCCCAACCCACAATAATGTCCTGTAATGGTTACATGCTGAACGTTTGGTTTGACAGAACTACTTCCTTAATTCGGCTCTGCTATAGTCGAGATAATAGCGAAGTTACACGGCCGGTGAGTAGAAAGTGCTCGATTCACACGTATGTAGTTAGTTAGGACGCAAGTAGAACTACCGCTCGCCACAGTGTAGGGAATGTGAGCAGTTGGGTAACTTCACAGAAATTACGGATATTCTTTGGGCCCTATTAGTGCGAGCGTTTCGTATTCTAAAATACAAATTAGAACCCAAGAGAGAAGTGTATTCGGGAATGTGGACAGCAAGTTTTTTTTTATGAACATTACATCATGGTTGGCTCTCATCTCTTATGCCACACTAAGTGAACCGTTATGCGAGTCTAAGTCACTTCAATTCATACGGAGAAATGTGACATGACAGGGTATTTCCCTTTTTCAGTCCGGCTACACTGAACTAGACGGAAAACACACAGTATTTACATAACCTTTTCTAACATCCTACATTCAGTCCTGTCGGGTTTACCCGACCGATCCGGTAGGGTAAACCCTACCACCAAGTTAGGAGCGAGAACGGTTACCTTATGGTGTTTTCAGAAAATTTAAAGAAACCGGAAAAAAACCGGAAGAAAAAGTAGCTAACAGTGTGCTCCGAAATTGACATTTGAACCCAAGAAAACAGTAGTGAGTTATTGAATGTCGAAGCAAGCGGTTGGATAACTAATTCCTAATGCGCACGTCCAAGATGTGGAATCAACCACCTTGTCAGTTCTTCTTCAGTTCAACTAATGTTGTGGATTTCAAGAGACTATAAGAGGAAAAAATTCTAGTATCGCCTGGAGTAAAATTCCGATCGATTTTTTTTTTTATAAAGTATTACAAACGGCTAACAAGTATTTTTTTATGCTCGCAGCTTCCCGAAATTCTTCGTAAAATTTACGGTTATCTTTACTTTTGTAAACCTTCAGTTTTGACGTTTTTTCCAGAACTTTTTACGAGGCCTGCAATAATTTCTTCTTATAGCAATCAGTAAGTGCTTTGCAGTACTTATATATCAATTCATGCACAGAAGGACTAAAACTGACATGCTACATATTTTAAATAGCCTTAATATATATTTATTGTATTTTCTGGCGATGGAAATTGCAGTGGTAGCGGCAATTTGCTGTTAAATATACTGATTTGGACCAATTGGCACAAATTATTTTATTGATTTACTTTTTAATGTATTTGATTGCATTGATGGATTGCCGGCCTAAGTAAAAAGTGAATAACTTCTCAGAGAACATTTGTCCGACATATTAAGTGAATTAGGCTCATATCATGATTTCGATTTTGTGATAAATTCCATGATAAGCTCAAACAAATTAAGTGCACATACTTGAATTTTTTTCACGACATCTAAGAGGCACCACTGGCTCCTACTTCTTCTTAT
>WYDE02047162.1:0-12397 GCA_009867175.2 Adela reaumurella | reverse complement strand
TTATGATTTTTTGCAAGGTCTCCCTCCTTTACAACGTAATTTGACTGGGGTATCGACTAGCGACTCGTTTAGCTGCCACGGCAGAGTTGCTAGCCACGCTTCTAGCGACTCGCTGAGATATTGCCCTTACTGTATGTCCTCCTTTTACATGGTGACAAGCCTTGCGCGGTTTATATATGGTTCCTTAGAAAAAGTGTTTGCATGTGGAAAAAGAAAAAGTGTTTCTATTTCTAATATAGAACCTAGAAATTTAAGGGACCACCGATGCGATTAAATATTTCATTAAAATTCCTGCTGATATATAATTATTAAATAATTAGATTACATTACGTCAGTTTTATTTCCTTTAGAGGTGTTTCCTCTGATGATTTTGGATTTATTTATACTTTAAGATATTAAAATTTCGCAAAAATTTGGCAACTCGCTTTGCTCGCCAGAACTTGCATGAGATTACATTACATCACACCTGACGGTGCCACCCATATGATTTTGGATTTATAGTTTAAGAAATTGGAAAAATTGTTTCATTTAAATATTATTGAAATAAAGCATTTTTTTAATCGTTTATTTCTGGAAGTCCTCCTTTTTTAAAACATAGTCCTCCTTTATACACTCAACAGCTCTCCCTTTTCAAATTATCATCTGGCTACCCTAATCCTAACGCAATTCGGTCTAGTACTTTGTAACCGAACAATAAACACTAAAGTAAATAATCGCATAAAACCAGACTTCATCATTCCATCGTAAAACTTTGCACACAATATATCTACATACGAGAACAGAATGGTGTACAGGGTGAGATATTTTTAGTATAAATACCCAATAGACTAAGGGATAAGGACAAGATGCCTTGCTAAAGGGTGACAGGCTCGCCACTTCTCACCTTGGCACGGTACTATGCAATAGGTGAGTCTTCGTGCCTTACATTCTGCTTGATATCTTGTCCGAAAACTTGCGAAATGTGATGGTCGTTGTTGTGCTGTAATTTACCGGAGCTCTTGCAGCACAACACCGATTTCTCTGCTTACCCCGATCGGGAATTAGCGTGAGTGATATGTATGTAATGTATGTATACCCAATAGGTTTAATTTTCAAATACAAAACTATACAAAATCCAGGATGTTATTTTGGCATAAATATTAATATGTAGGTACATTCTTTTGGTGCGTCGTAGACATACGATGAATCCGTGTTGCCGATAGCGTCTAGGAGTGATAAGAACTGGAGAGACATATATTCAGAAGTGGGCAGTTATGCGCTAACGATGATGACGATTTTCCAGCTTAGCAGGAGGCTCTTTCCGGAGATAAATATTTCATTTTTATTATAAACAGTTCCAGTATATTTTATAGGTGAATGAAAAAAATATTGAACATGAAGTAATTTTTTGACGTAGGGAGCAAATAAGAAAGGAATTTATTTTTAATTCTTCTCCTAATGGGTTAAATAGGTGATGAAGTGTGTATGGAAGTTCGTCATTTTTAGAGTCAGTGATATGGACTGGAATAGGCTTCTTCTTAAAAAAGGGAGGAAACAAAGGCCTTCAGAGTTTGTGAGATGTGTCCCTGGCACGTAAAAATCGTGACAGCCTTTTATCTGAAGTAAACCCTATAGATCGTGGGGGAGGGGGAGGGGGGGGGGGGTATCCTAGCATCAATGGAGGAGGAATCGGGGGCATGGCTTGAGGCATACCAGTCTGGTCTGCATCTGGGTGCCAGGGTGTGTGAACCGGACGTCTGCGTTTGCGGTGAAAGCGTAGACTCCTGCGGAATTCATGGCTTGTATTGTCGAAGAAGTGCCGAAGGGTTCCCCCGTCATCCCGTCACTGCGGTCAAAATAACATCATAAAGAGAGCGCTGGCTTCAGTCAATATTCCGTCCATGCTTAAGCCACCGGGTATTAGCCGCTGTGACCATAAGAGACCTGACGGCGACCCTACTGCCCTGGAGCCAGGGCGGGCTCTAGTGTGGGATGCCAATGCGTTGACTGGCTGGCCCCAAGCCATGTTCCCGTTTCCTCCAAGTCTGCCGGGGCCGCGGCAAACAAGACTGCCGGCGCCAAGACGAGATTGTGCAGCTCGCTGCGTGATCGCTTTGAGTTTCAACATTTCTCCGTGGAGACTTTGGGACCGTTGTAGTCTGAGGTTTTCTCAGGTTTTCAAGAAGAAGCTGGGAAAGCTTCTCGCGGAGTGGACTGGCGTCCGCCAGGGGGAGGGTAGTTGTAGGGATAGTGGTACTGGAATGGGTACGGGTATGGGTAAGGGTACGGGAATAGGTAGGGTAGATAGGGTAGGGTAGGTTTGGGTAAGGGTAGGGGTAGGGGATTCAGGAGAGCAGTGGAGAAGGCTGATGAAATACTATTTACTTAATAGCATTTTTTAAGCTATTCATTCACTGACTGACTGACTCACTCACTGCCAGACAACACATGCTAAACCGGTGGATATAGCTAGAAGCATTAAAATTTGCACAGCAATTGCTTATGTAACGTAGGTGAGCAGTAAGAAAGGTATTTTGAAAATATGTACCGCGTGCGAAGCTGGGAGCAAAACCAAATACCGAAAAAATATATGAACACGGCAGCAGAAAACACATAGTAAATCATGTTCACGGGGGTTTCCTGGTTGGAGTGGTACGGGTTGCGGAATCCCCGGAGGCAGAAGGAGGTGCGGGGGTGGTGGGGAATCGTGAATTACCGCTGGTGAATCAGCGGGCAAAAACTAGCATGCTAAGGAAATTCCTAGGTTATATAAGAATAGGATATACAAGAATCCAAACAAAATACAGTCCAGTGTTAAAACTATTTCAGGGAATTAATAATCTTTAGATATCCTAAATAATTAATAACTCATACATACATACATATCACTCACGCTAAATCCCGAGAATCAAAATAAGCAGAGCAATCGGTGTTGTGCTAAGAAATAAATACCCCCCAATTACTTTATCCGACTGTGACACAGCTGCTAGTCGTAGGAATCATTCACACACATTCCCTAAAAGTAATCCACCCTTTTCACATCACATTAATAGGAACAACAAATCCAATCGATTTTCCAACCAAATTAGTTTACACTGACTGTTGTCTCTGGGCCGTATTAGGTAACGCTGACACCGTTGAAGCGGCATAATGTCACGGGAACTTCGAACAATTAATATTCGACTACGAGGTCGGAGGTCACCCAGCATACTTTTCTGTTCGGCTCGGATGGCGGTTTTGGAGATAAAAACCTTGCGCAACATTCAGTATCTGCGGAACACTTCACTTAGGTCAGTGCTTTATTAATATGATCAACGGATAACCGGTCTGATCGTTTTGCATTTTTAGCCCACAAGTCTAACTCTCTAATTGGGTGGCGTGGATATCGTGGTTTTTGAGTGGCATGTGCAAATTGTTTTCAAAATTGTATTTATTTTTTTAATTCGTTTGCAATTTTTTTTTATGGCAACTAACACGGAAGGCTACATCTCTTTAGAAAGTACTAGATAGATGCACCAGTTTTTGATACCAGTGATGTCAGCCTAAATACCTTGGTGAATTAGATAGGTGTCATATCAGCGCTTCCCTCAATTCCAGCCGGCTACGCTGAACTGGACAGAAAACACGAACTATTTTTCATTGCCGCTTCGACCGACCTTCAATCAGTGCGGTGGTAATAACCCAGGCGGGTTTAAACCTATCAATATGTAAGGAGAGGGAAGGGACCTACAGTTTAACGTGGAATCCGAATCACGACCAGTATCAACGGTCAAGCGGTCACCCATTCAAGAACTGACCGCTCGCGGCAGTGCTTAACTTCGGTTACCGATACCGAAATCGCAAACACTGAGCCACCATACGTACATTTCATACTAAGAAATGATTTGTTAGGCCGAAAGCCGAGTCCAACCAAAAAGTAACCTGGTGCGAGGCTGAAGGTCGAGCTGCATGCAGTGTACAATTTCACCGTCCCAACCAAGAAGAAACTTTTAGCCTGGAAAATGGCCAATCTGCCTGCATAATTCTTCAAGTGCCTTTCATAAATTCTAAATCAAGAAGTCATATTTGGCTATGACGAAAGCCGAGCTGAGTGTAGATAACAATTGCTGGTAGCATATCATAATTACTAACCAAGGAGTAAATTTAGGCAAGGCCCAGCTGTGTGCAGTTAACGAGTTCACAATCCCAGCCAAGATTTAACTCATAAGAAAACTGCACGCAGCGCGGCCTTCGGCCTCGCACTAACTTACTTTTCGGTTGGAATTGTGACATGGTTGGCATACAGCTCGGCCTTCGGCCTTGCCCAAAATTACTTCTTGGTTTGTAATTATGAAAGTTTAAAGTAAAGCAGTTCGGCCTTAGGCTTCCCTCCAGGTTACTTTTTGGTGCGAAAAGTGGTACCGGACCAACTCGACCTTCAGTCTCGCTCAAAATTACTTCCTGGTTTGCATTATGAAAGATTTACTCAAGCAAGTCGACCTTCGGCCTCATTCTGGTTGAGTCATTATAAGTGAACAAAGCAGCGGGCACAGCTCGTGTATTTTAAATAAGAGATCAGTGGAATTGATATACTTTTTAATAACTATCACAGGCAGTGCAGTGTTTGATTGAACTTGCGACCGCTGCTGCTCTCTGCACGTCAAATAACCTCCATAATTCAAATCAATGTGATAGGGCAACCACATTTTGAGCAAACGTTTACAATTTCTTTTAGCATAATACAAACTGAGGACGAAGGGCTAGTGGTACTCGTACTAGTATAAAGCGATAACTGTTACGTTATAAAACGTATTCATCCGCGTTTTTTTTATTGAGACTGACACGGAAGGCTACATCACCTACACCACCACAAATTACGTTGAATTATAAACTTTTTATTCAGAGAATCTTCTTGGTAATATTTCAGAGGATCTTCACAGCAGCATAGCATACTTTAGTTTAGAATATTAGTTAGAATTATGTTAAAGATAAATATTTTTTGTTGCTAGCTATAGATAAAACTGTACACAGGCGTACCGGGTTATTTCTTCGAGACTCCCCAAATTACTTTTATCTAATACATCCCATAAATAATTTTATATCATGAAGATAAATGCACTTTATTTAGGGGAAACTACCCAAGTTGGTAACACTGGGAGAATGATCAAATTTATAAGTTTGCTCATCCGCCGACTAACCGCAGCAACGTCACCCTATAATCTGTGTGTGATGCATTATAAACGTTATAAATAACCATATAACGAGCATTTCACCCTCCGTCAGCTAGATAGGCGACACTTCGGGCCCAGGCTGATTTGTTTGTGAAAATCAGCGGGAGGCCTAGCGTGGGCGGGCCGAGCCACGACGAGAAGGCCTTCCATCCGCGTTCGGAGTGTGTCGTGGCACTCGTGGCAGCTCCACTGTATGGGAGGTCTAATGAGGATGTTGGCGACATGAGATAGGCGTGACTTGTAACTTTGAATCTAAGGTTTAGTATGTAAGTATATGTCATAGACAAAACGACGTTCTTCCTGAAAAGTCCTGTATATTCGCCTATTATCGAATTTATTTACACTTTATTTTACAATACTATTTCTCCTATTATTTAAAAACCTACCAAAAAGAGGGTTGTTATTCTGTCTGTGAGTTCGTGTACCTACAGAGTTGGATGTTACATACAAATTCTTTGTTTGAACAGAAACATAGAACAAGAAATACAGATGAATAGGTACAGCAAAAAGGTGGACTTAACGCTGTAGTAGCGTTTCCTGACCGTCGACCTTTGGGTGATGACGAGAAGATGCAGAATATAAAGAATAAAGAGTAGTGCAGATGTGGAATGACGATAAATAAGACTAATAGGATACTAAAATATACATATATACATATAATATAATACACATTATCGTACTTTCTACATATACTACATATACAGGTAACATATATTACAAAAATAAATAAAATACACATAGAATATACATTCACATTATATAACATATATTATATTATACCTAATGATAAATTGAAATAAACCATATTGTTTAAATCTTATCAAGATAGAAATTTTTTAAGGAACGTTTAAGCGAGTTTTGAGTCATAGATGTTCCCTTATGTAGCCTAATTGAATCGTCCGAATTTGATGCGATGTTTAGGGTTCCGTATTCAAAACTAAAAAAAACGGAATCCTTATTGTGAGACTTCGTTCTCTGTCCGTCTGTCTATCCATTATGTCACAGGTTCATAAGTTTTGATGTGTAATCGTTGTAGAGATAAATAATGCTTGTCTCATGATGAATTTGAATTATAAATTATAAAAAAAATACTATTTTATAATATTTTTTTAATAAAAAGTACATCTATGACATTTTTAGTGCATGTGTCTGATCCCCAGATCGGACCATTGCATTCGTTGATGTAAAAATGAACCAAGTCACTAAAGATAATTTTGTTATGAAATGCACCATCAAGTTGAAGTTGTTGCAAGATTCATTAAGTGAACTTTATGCCCTGGTTTCTGCACTGTAGATTTTCAGTCTGTCCAACACTAGTAGTCTTACAATTTTAATATTGTGAAGTAACGCTGCAGTTGATGCACCAGATAAATTAAATTAAAAAAATACAAAGAAAAATATAAGTTCAACGTCTTGCCCGAAGCGGGATTCGAACCCGCGTCCTTGAGTATAGCCCTCAAATTTGGTGCATACTTACAGATTCCACGTGCGGTCTCCAAGTAAGCTTGTCATCTATGTTTAAATCCAGAAGTTTGATTTGTCGCGCTATTTATATTTGCCTTATCAGAATGAAATCTGCTTTAAAACTGGACTGGCACCTCCACGGGGGTAAATTTGCTTAAACTCGAGGCCCCATCTTGAAGCACAGCCATCCAGTTCGGAAGCAATAAAAAAACAACAAACAACAGAAAGTAGGGTACTGTTGGACATTACCGTCGCTTCATTGAACTCTAACCAATATCCAACTGTTGAATCGCTCTCTAACTGTTCTAATATCATTATTATGTAAATACAAAACTAATTAACTGTGTTCTATAAATTACAAGAGGAGAGGCAGGGACGAGGGCGGTCCACAAATACATTATGATTATGTTACATATTATTACGATATTATATTATAACATACAAACGGCACGGGGAAGCACATTCCCAGCATTAATGGTCACTGCGACCTCATTGACGACGCGTATGTTTGATATTAGATTATATCAATAATACATTTTTATTGTTTCTAAGGTACTGCTATACCCTTTTCGACTGTGGAAAGCTGCAAAATTTTTTTTTTTTTAAAAACGTAAATTTCTTAAAATTTTAACATATTTTCACCATAAGTAGGTGTTGATACATCCCGTATAGAACGGGGAATATGGTCTGCTCTGTGACATTCGTGTGCGTTGGTCTGTTTGATCGTCCGCTCATTCATTCTGTGCCACGGAAATATCCCCGGTTCGTACACTTACTTTCCGTGTTTTTCGATCTGAACTAAATTTGCACACAAAGTTAACTCCATTGTTATTAATTAACAATTAATTAATTAATATCGTCACGCCAGCATTAATGAGATCATCAGGCGATCTCTTGCTTCCGTCAATATCCCTTGTAGAATGGAGCCGCCGGGCGTTTTCCGCGACGACCTCAAGGGGCCCGACGGCATCACTCTTCTGCCGTGGAAGCAAGGGAGAGAATTGATCTGGGACGCGTCGTGTACAGACACCTTAGCCCCCTGTCATCTGGAGGGCTCTTCTAGAGTGGCCGGTTATACCGCAGCAAAGGCCGAACGTTTTAAACACAATAAATATAAAATCGCTAAAAGAAACTACGAGTTCGCCGCCTTTGCTGTGGAGACTCTTGGGGTGTGAGGCCCGGACGCCAAAAAGTTGTTTAAAGAGCTCGGTAAACTACTCATACAGGCATCTGGAGACAAACGTGCACTATCTTAGGCAGAAGATGAGCCTAGCCATTCAGCGGGGGAACGCTGCCTCCGTCATCGGCGCAATCGGCATTGTGTGCATTGTCTTCGCTAGATGATGGAGGTATATTTTAAGATATAGTTGTAGTAATAATTCTATTTTTAATTCGTTTATGTCTTTATAATGTGTTATTTAATTCATTAATTATTTAATTATTAATATAGTGACCCTGAGAGACTATTGGGGGCCACGAATGAAAAAGTCGACGTGGAGACACTTAAAAAAGTGACAGTCATTTTGTAATTTGGATTTTGACAGCATTGTCTAAAGAACTGGAGGTTTGCTTAAGGAAGATTTTAGCTATTCGAACTCTTTATATTTAGGAGCTGGTCAAACAGTGGTCGAAATTCAACGTTTCTTTTTAGTAGCGACGGCTAAGGCCAGTCCTGTAGCGGAGTTTTATTTTATTTTTGCCAATATAAACTTTAAGCTTGCCGAATCTCCCATTCCTCAGTGTGCGCAATTTGATTAAAACTGGTTCCGAAATTTTAATATATAATTAGATTTCGGTAAAGCTGATTCCTAGCCTTATTCGCCCGGTTACCCGAGGGGATAGTTCAGCACTTTTCTAAGAAAGCTTATTTTTTGTATACAAGTACATTTGTAGATAGGTACATAGCTCAATTTTCTGCAACAAAAATATTTATTATTATTTTTTAGTCTTTTTTTTTATTAAGAGCGCGACAAATGGCGCCGAGCCATCCAGAAGGAGACTAACGACGCCCATGGACATTCGGTTTTTAGCGGGTGTTGCGAATGCCATGCCGGCTTGACAGGTGCCTATTTACGCCTCTCTTGAAGGACTTGAGACTATACACGGAGTGAAATATGTGACCAGGGAGAGCGTTCCAGAGTTTACCGGTTCTGCAGATGAAAGATCTGCAGGACCGATTCGAACGCATCCGCGTTAGGTTCATCGTGTAGGGATGCAATCCGTGCCCAGTACGCGTAGTGCGAAGGTGGAAGAGGGACGGTGGGATCAGCTCCTCCGAGCACTCCCCGTGGAATAAGCGATAGAGCACACTTACGGAGCCGACATCCCTACAAAGTTGCAGTGGTGCTAGATCGCGGGACACTACAGGGTCGTCCACTAGTCCGACGCTGTATTGAATAGTCAAGACGTTGAGAAAATGTTCGAAAGGAAAATAGTCGGAAAACATAGTTCATTATACTTACTTCTAGTTTCAGTATTTCAGTCTCGTAGGGACAGGGTCCATGGCATAAATTCTGTGGCGGAGTCGCGAGGCCAGCGGGGCGAGGTACTCAAACTCAAGCAGCATTGTGCGTGGTGGCGCGGCGAGGCGCGGGCTACGATAACAAGGGAGAAGTACGCCAGGCTTGTCATAACAGGATTCGCGAAGCTCGTCCTGGACGTAGAAAATTTTCCGCCGAAGTTTCTTGCCAGTTCTTCTAGGTTATTGAAAATTGATTTGTGGCGAGATATTAACACAGAGAATGAACCTACACAATTTAAGTCAAATCGGTGTAACCGAATTTGGAGGAATGGTGCGGACAAACCTACAAACAAACAGACACCTAAAGTTTTTTGACTCCAATCGAGTACTAGACTTCGCTTCGCTCAGCAAACAAATATAATGTACTTCAATTATACCTAACGCAATGATTAAAAATTTCTTAACTTTAAAAAAAGCCTTAAATACACATAGTCTACTTTAATAATATTACAACTTAATTCTACTGGCTTGTCAACTAATTTGTCGTTCTACCGAAAAATTAGTTAAGTTAGTTTCTTAACAATACCGATCTATTAGCGCTGAGAGAAAACGGGCGGACTTCCAGCATCGATCCCCTGGGATGAGTTGAACCATAGCCCTCTATTACTATCTCCCTCAACGGAGACAAGCCATGCTGTCACGTGGCCGCCCCACTGCGAGGTTGCTATGACTCTCGCCCTCCCACCTACCTCCCGACGGTGGGAGTGAGCGAGACACGAGAACTTCTAGAACACCGCCACACTCGCCCGACGAAGTTCGTGTGTCTCGGTCACTCCCACCGTCGAAAGGTAGGAGGGAGAACTAGTGCGATAACAACCTCGCAGTGGGGCTGTCACGTGACAGCATGGCTTGTCTCTGTAGAGGGAGACAGTGATAGAGGGCTATGGTTCAACGCTAAGAATGTCATATTCAACTGTAAACTGGCCTAGACCGAACAATACGCTCAAAAATAAAATTTCCTTACGAGTCAAAATTACCGATCACATCGTAACTGATTACATCATAGACTGCACAGAACCGGGCCGAGGCTCTTCTGCGAGGTATAAAACATATGAAAAAACATTTTACAAGAGAATAGTTTTCAACAATAAGAGTTATGAGAAATTTATTATACATCAATTTATCGATGTCCCGTAAATTTTGCAACCGTAAATATAGTGGACACAAAATGATAAATTTGCATCGCACATCACAGGCATGTTCATAAAAAGTTATAGCTGACAATGTCATTTTACTTCGTACAGCTTCCAGCATATAAGTAAATACTCCCTTCCCTAACCTAAGCCTTTGTTTAGAATAAGGTATTAATACTGCGAAAGGGGGTATGGCGATTGAGATAACTTAATATTAGCGGTGCGACGTGCAGAGCCTCATAATTATAATGTTTATTAATGGCATTAAGAGATTATGAAGGGATCCACACGATAAGTCGCTCTCAATAGACTATTGCACCAATATATTTTATTATAATTTTTATATTGTGAAGTAACGCAACAGAATCGATCCAAAAGATAAGAATTAATTTCTTGAAAAAATTAAAGAAAAAACTCGAACCCGTAATTTAGCTCTAAATTCTCTAATCAACTGAGCTATCCGAACTACACGTCACTTTACAAAATTAGTCTTCATATGATTCGTCGTTTATCCATCTGATAGTTTGTTCCACTTCTAGATCCACTTCTACATAGCGTTACTTTACATGTTTTTTAGCGATTCGCTCACTAGGCGCTAAAGTCTTTATTTAGATGTAAAAATTAGCTATTTTTCATCATGCTCATAGCGAGGAAATCGCTGAAAAAAACATGTTAAGTAACGCCATCTAGTGGCAGAAGTGGAATTAACTAAAACTTTGAAATTTGAGGGCCATACTCAAAGAACGCGGGTTCGGGACTCGCTTAGAACATCACGTTGAACAGTTATTTTCTTTGTATTTGACGTATCTTGAAAAGTTGATTTATCTGGTTGATCGATTCTGCAGCGTTACTTCGCAATATACTAATAATTTTAAAATTTTAAAATTCATTCAATTCAATTTTAAAATCTCAGTAAAAATTTGTGCAAAATTACAATGCACCCCGGTGAAGGAAAACACCGTGAGGAAACCTATACATTAACCATACGAAAGTGTTGTAGTGTATAAAGGTTGACTGGAAGAGATTGCTTTCGGCAATAAGTCCGCCTTCTGCTAAGCAGAAAGTCTATATTTTTTTATATATTGGCTATAATAGAGTTTCTCAATTTCTGTTAATTTTTTTTTGTTATGGACCTTCCTATTTAAATATGATGTCTCGAATTGACCTCCTCCTCCTCTAGTGTTACCAAAAGTATTAGGTCATTTGTATCCATAGAAATGTATTAATCATTCATTGCGAATATAGTTGCTGTGACGATCATCAGCCATTATCTACGCACTGCTGGATGTAAGCTTCTCCCAAGACGCGCCACCACACGAGATCTTCCGCTCTCGTCATCCAGCCATGCATTTTAAGGTTGCCATGACCGCCAACGTGGCCAGGAATAGCAAGACTGCCGAGAACTGGGAGCCGTGTTTTATTTGGCTTCAATGGGAGGTAATGCTCGTAATTACCACGCTGCTGTGCAGATGGGTGGGTGTTCGCTGTCACTTGTATCGATAGAAATGAATTAATCATTTATTACGAAATAGTTGCTGTGATGTAGGTAACGCAAGTGTCATCCATCATCTTTAGCCATTATTTACCCACTGCTTGGTGTAAGTCTCTCTCAAGGCGCGCCACCACACTTGGTCCTCCGCTCCCCGTTCATCCACTACCAGCTAATTATCCAAGGTTACCATGATCCCTACCGTAGTCAGGAATAGCTTGTTCATTGGAAGGTAATGTCAGTAATCACCACGGTGGACACACGGGTTGGTGATCGCAGTGCTAGTCCTCTTTATCTGATGGCGCTGCTGCTGCTGCTCGTCATCAGGTTATGGTATTTAGCTCTAGCAATCAAGAATGGTTATGCCTCCATTGTTCGGTCGTCAGAGCCTTGTAGGTTTGAAGCAGGAACCACACCACGTGCAGATAAGGTTGATCACATTACAGTCAACTTCCATCCCCTACCAACCTATCGCATGTAAGTATATCGAACACATCGCACCCAAAAACAAGTATGTTTTTTTATTTTATTGAAACTGACACGGTTTGGCTACAACACCTACAACGTCCGGTGTGAGCCCATAACACCGGGTGAACTAGGT
>WYDE02047051.1:0-12401 GCA_009867175.2 Adela reaumurella | reverse complement strand
TCGCCCAACCACTCCATTTCGCGAATTTATTTACCTACCCTCGTAGATCAGCGTTTCCCCCTAGTCGAGCAGTGCATACTGAATTGAACGGAAAACACCAACTATTTTTCATAGCTGCTTCTACCTACGTTCAGTGCATGTGCCGGGGTTTATTGTTCTCCTACAAAATGTCAGGATAGGGAAGCAATTCAGACTTACACATCTTTAAGAACTTCGAAACAGACCTTGAAAGCAGTGTCGAGAACATAAGAAAAAAAACAATAGTATTATGTTGGTTTTGCACAATTTTTTTAAGCTGGTTTCTAACCCCACTGGAAAATTGTTTTATATGGAAGCTGGCACAACGGACCACAAGTAGATGGCACATCCTGACTCGGCCAATGATATTTTTCCTATAGGAGAATGGTCAAGACAGCTAGTGGTTAGATGATTGATGATGATGCTGATACATTAGATGGCATTACTTACTGTACCATTATTACAGTTATTCCCTGGACATAAGCTTCTTATGAGGTCAAAAAGGATGGAACACATATGCAACGTTATCATTAAATTTTTTGGATAAACTACTCAAACATCATTTCGGACTTGAGGGTTCAAAATACTTCCATTACCTTGATTTCCTTAACAATCTTCTTAGCAGCGAACATGGTCTCGATCTGCTGGTCCAAGTCGGCCTCGACGTCCTCATCGTCCGAGTCCTGCAGGCCGAGTGCGGCCTTCTGAAATCTCTTCTTATCTGTAGCGGCTTGCGCCTCTGATTCATCAAACTTGAAGCCTGCAATGAAGGAGTCTCATAAGCAAAAGTGGTCCGGGAGAAAATAGTCACCAGTGACAAGACTTGGAAAAAGAGAGAACGCCATGTCGGCCATTCTTCGAAAAGTAGCACACATCAGCTCCCACAGCAGGCGTAGCCGCGGCAGCGCCATCGCGCCAGACTGCTCCATGGCTCACAACTCGTCGCCCGCGTAGGGACCTTGCTCCAGCGTGACTCACCTTTGCCACTGAAGCCACCGCCCGTGTGCACGTGCTTACCATCCAACTCCTGCTGCTGCCTATACGACTCTCACGGGAGGCGCAGCTGCGGCAGCGCCGTCGCGACAGAATCTCCATAGCTCGCATAACTTCGCCCACGTAGCGATCTCGCTCCGGTGTAACTACCTTTGCCACTTAAGCCACCACAGTATGCATGCGCTTACCATTCAGTTCCTGCCGCTGCCTATAAGACTCCCACAGCAGGCGCAGCTTCGGTAGACTGCTCCATAGCCTGTAGAACGTCGCCCACGTAGGGACCTTACTCCAGTGTGACTCACCCTTGCCACTGAAGCCACCGCCCGTATGCACGCGCTTGCCGTCCTGCTCCTGCCGCTGCCTATACGATTCCCACAGCATGCGCAACTGCGGAGGCGCTGTCGCGCCGGACTGCTCCATGGCTCGCAGCACGTCGCCTGCGTAGCGACCTTGCTCCGGCGTGAGGAATGTCCATGCGTAACCTTTGTTACCGGCGCGGCCTGTCCGACCACATCTGCACAAGTAAAATTTGAATTTTAGAATAGCCCCACTGCTGCCATGCACATGCTCATCTCACCATGCACTGCACATAGTAAGAGCCGTGCTAAAGGGTAAACAGCCACGTCTCACCATGGCACATTATGGCTGGTTGACACGATGAGAGGTTTTGCGCACGAGGAGCTCTCACTTTTTTTTAGAACGAGAACATTCGCTATCGCGAAGCGTTCGTGAAACACTTTACACTATTCGAGAACAGTCGATAGAGCTCGGCTGTGTTTTAACTGTGAGAGCGTAGGTTTTTCATTTTATTTTTACATACATACACACATACAAATCTCGCCTCTTTCCTGCAGGGGTAGGCAGAGACAATTGAGCGCCATTTGAAACGTTCCTGACATTCATTCTTTACTTCATCCACCTTCATAAATGCGCGCCGATTACAGGTGCTGCCATTTATTTTTTTTTTGGCTGAACGAAGCGAAGCCTAGTACTCAACTGGGGTCAAAAAACTTTTGGTGGCTCTTTGTCTGTTTGTTTGTCTGTCTGTTTGTCCACACAAATCCTCCTAAATGGTTCTGCCAATCGGCCTGAAATTGTTTATATTCATTCCATGTCAATAGCTCGCCACACACCACTTTTCAACTTCCTAGAAGAACTGGCAAGAAACTTCGCTGATTTTTTTTTCCTTAATGGTTAGGCCGATCGGGCTGAAAATTTGTAGGTTCATTCTATATGCCAATAGATCACAACACACCAATTTTCAACTTCCTAGAAGAACTGGCAAGAAACTTCGATGGAAAATTTGTAATGTCCATTGCTCCTAAACGGTTTTGCCGATCGGGCTGAAATTTTGTATGTTCATTCTATATGCCAATAGAAGGCGATTCTGGGCACGCCCAGGGCAGGAACCCAATTTGGCGTCCCAAGGAAAATTTGTTGAATTTTTTTTTGTGTATTTATTTATTGAATTAATACATACATACATAGCGTCACGCCTGTTTCCCGGTGGGGTAGGCAGAGACAACGGATCTCCACGTGCCACGATCCTAACACACCTCTGCCGCTTCTTGCACTCTTCATACATGCGCGTCGGTTACGGGTACTGCGCACTTGCCCTTTTTTGAGAACCTGATCGATCTGATCTAGGTACGTAATTAATATCCCGAATGTATCCCTGTACAATCGATCTCCAGACCAAAAAACCTCCTATTACGTGAATTTCATCAAAATCAATGGAGCCATTTTCGACTAACCCAAGTATAGGTATATTATACCCATTTAGCTATTTTAATAGTATTCGATTAAAATACAAAGAAAAAAAACAATCTGTCAATTAATCAATCATTCTTTATTGCCAATATTAGGTAACCAACCATGTATGCTATTTTTTTTCAGCCATTTTATTCGCCCCACTGCTGGGTACAGGCCTCTCATTTACATGATATGAGACGATTTTAGTCATACATTCCACGATGACCAACCGGCTTGGAAGTGGGTTTCCTCACAATGATTTCCTTCACCGGAGTGTCAGCGACCATTTAGCACAAATTGTAAAGTTATAAATATTGTGCTCCCAGTGGGTATCGAACCTGCACCTCCTGCTTGAGTGGTGTGCTCTTGCCCGCTCCGCCAATCTGACACCCTATTATATTTATTATATTTAATTATAATTAATTTATTATAATTCGGATATTTTGTACCGCGTGGGGCCGGTACTTAAAAGAATGACCCCACTGCGTCTCTTCCCATGCATGTCGAAAAGGCGACTAAGGGATAAGGACAATATGCCGTGCTAAAGGGCGACAGGCTCGCCACCTCTCACCTTGGCACTGTCCTTCTACCCATTCATGCAGTAGGTGGGTCTTCGTGCCTTACATGCTGCTTGATATCTTGCCTGAATAACTTGCGAAATGTGGTGGTTGATGTTGTGCTCTAATTTACCGGAGTTCTTGCAGCACAACACTGATTGCTCTGCTTACCCCGATTGTCGGGATCAGCGTGAGTGATATTATGTATGTATGTATGTATGAAGTAACCGTCTATGCTAATATTATAAAAGGGAAAAGGAAATTCGTCCAAAAATCCGATTTAAAAAGGGGGTGTTTTTTTTAATGTTTATTTATTATAAAAAAATTTAAGTATATATTTTTCATTTTTAGTTTTGTTGGTTTAGAAAAACATGTAAAGACTTGTACAGCGTCATCAGCTCTATCCAGCAGCGTACTCTATAAAAAAATAATAAAGAAGATTCTTCCGCGAAGACCTACAAACAGGAATTATCCCATTATTGCTCCAAGTACCAATGGCGTATCCAACCAAAATTAAAAAAAAATATTTATCACTTTTTTTTTTTATGGAAACTGACACGGATGGCTACATCACCTAATGCATCAGTTCTTCTGGTACCAGTGATGTCTGCCTAAACACCTTGGTGAGTTATGTAGGTGGTGCCATGTCAGCATTTCCCTCAATTCGAGCCAGCTATACTGAACTGGACGGAAAACACAAACTATGTTTCATAGCCGCTTCGGCCGACAGTCATTCAGTGCGGTGGTACCAATCCGGGCGGGTTTTACCCTACCACCATGTAAGGAGAGGGAAGGGACGTACAGTTTATCGTGGAATCCGAACCACGAACAGCGTCAACGGTCAAGCGGTCACCCATCCAAGACCTGACCGCGCTCGGCATTGCTTAACTTCGGTAATCGAAACAGAGTACCGCAACCACTGAGCCAACGACGCTGGTGCGTGGAGATCTATTGACAAAGAGAATAAACCTACAACTACCTTCTACCGTTTAGGAGGAGGTGTGCGGACAAACTTTCAGACAAACAGGCAAACAGAAACCATAAGTATTTTTCACTAGGTGAGTTAGTTGCTTCACTTCGCTCAGCCAATCATCATCAGTTCACATCTGTACGTAGCTGGATATGGAATGGAACTCTTCGAAGGTAGGGTTATTGTTACTATTTCTGAAATTAATATAATTTTACGTTTTATTCAATGACACGAATTTTTTTTAAAGCACACCTGTACCTGCCCTGTACCCTGTACACCAACATATAAAAAATATCAAACCTTATATTCCACCAATGTTCATTCCAGTTCTCAGTGCCTGAGAAGATGTCCCACCTCCAGGTATCCAAGGCATAGGCGTAAGCAGCGAGAGGAAGCTTCTCCAAAGCAAGCCACATCAAATGGTTCAGGTACAAATCTGGCGTGATAGTGTCCAGTTCGGTTTTGAGGAGTTTGAAGCGTTTCAGCTGCTCTGGTAACGTCATCTGTGTGGCTATAATGTTCGGGATTGCTTCTTTGAAGGCTGAAATATATAATTAAGATTTTTTTTAGACGAACATTTGCAAAATAAAGTCAGGGACTCTTGAATTACCAGTTCGCGGCTGTTCGTAAAATCAGGTCCTCAAACAAAAATCAGAGAGGACTGAATTTTAGGTCAGTCACTCTATAGGAAGAAAATATTAAACACTGAATAAAAATTTTATATTGTGAAGTCGATGCACCAGATAAATTAACTTTGAAAAATACAAAGAAAAATAACTGTTCTACGTGTTGTCCAAAGCGGGACTCGAACCCGCGTCCTTGAGTATAACCCTCAATATCAGTGTACTAACTGAGCTATCCGGAATCTGGACTACACGTCGCTTAACAAAATTCGAATTAATATTATTCATCGTTATTATGCACCTGGTAGTTCCGCTTCTGATAGCTAGATGGCGTTACTTAAATTTTTTTTAAATGTGTTAAATTTTTTTTTTACATTTTACGTTTTAACATTTAATGATCAGTAAATTGTGAGTCCGTGAAACAAATTTATAAGCATAGAACAATTGTTACATAATGGTTTTCATGTTTGTAAAGCTAAGAGGAAAAGTATGAATATTTTTCACAATGGTATTCTAATACAATTGTGAAAAACATAATAATAATACAAAAATTACATTATGTTTTACCCATATCATACAACTTTTTAAACACGCAAAGGACATTCTAAAGATGGTACTCTGCCAGATACTCAGTTATGGGTAATCAGGATTGGGTAAGTCATTCAACGTAGACACACGTGTAATTATTTGTAAATACCTGGAGTTGGTGCTTCCCTGAAATGCAGCGGGCGATCTCTGTAGTGTCTGAAGTACTGGATCTGACTCAGCAGATATCCAGCCATATAGACATCCTTCAAGCTGGCTTCATCGTGTTTGTCGCACAATCTTATTCTGCAAATGTGAGAGCAGCGGGTTCTGTAGTCACTCTTTCAGAATTTTTTTTACAGACTAATTCGGGTCTGGTTCAATTCAAGTGGCTTTAAATATAATCTATTCCATGGTTTCGTTGGAGTTACTACGTTATGAGTCTCAAATTCGTTCCTGTGTGCAATGATGCTTCCATATTTAGAACAATAATTTAAGCACAGTTTGACTATTTGTATTACAATCAGTTCAGCATTGTGCATCTTTTTAACGATCGAGATTCATTAAATTGATCAGTAATCTAAAACTTCTAAACTTATTCTACCGACTCTAACCATGGAGAATTAGAGGAGGATAGAAGTTTAAATTCAACCGACATCCTGTTATCACCTTCCTCCCAGAATCAGGCAGAAAATAAACGTTTTTAGACCAGCGCGAACAACATATATAATTTGTGAAGCAAAACCTCAAGAAAAACAGTGGAAAGCTGTACTCCAACTTACAACTTGCAGTCCTACAAATTGTGTTTAAAGGAGTATTTGTAATTTCCAAACTGACATGGGTACATACTTGTAATTTTTTCCATCACACATGTCGTAGCTAGAGGAAATACAATCTGTTCCTTCTTTTTTAGAGTGATCAACTTCAATATTCCCATCGGTAGTGCTCTCGAAGCCGAGCGAGTGGTGAAACTCGTCGACTTGAAGAAAGGCCTTCACTGATGATATGTTGAGTGCTACGTTCATAAGATCAGTATCAGGATATGGTGCTATTAGAGGGTACAATGACTGCCAGTCTTGGGCCCATAAGTTACCTGTAAATGGAAAATGAAATATTTTAATGAAATATGGTTTAGAAACTTTTCATGGAGAAACAAGATTATGCATGATCTAGAAATACAGGGTTAAAATTTAAATGTACATTTTTAATAAAAAGCGTGCTTGCTTTACGAAATAACATATTTATTATATTCGAAAAATTATCAGTAGGTAATACATTGTACGTGTTGTGCGTTTATTCCATGGTTCAAATCCAAGCACTATCGGTGTAGATCAGGGGTGGGGAAATAATTTCAAAGGAGGGCCGAATAAAATGAGTAAAAATGTTGGCGGGCCAAAACAGTGTCTTCATGAAAAAAATTAATAAAAACGACAATAATAATTTAACACCTACACTAATTCTACCTACAGCGTCATTACTACACTACTAAATGTCCACGCGACAACACATCATTCATTGCTTGGAAGTGCTTCGTTGGTGAGAAAAATGAAATCGCGATTGTTCATTGACGAGGTTTTCGAAATTTGGTTCGATGTTAGTTGTAGTCAAACGTAAAACACACTCGAGATGCTCATCGGTGATTCTATTTCTCAACGTATTTTTATGGAGCTTCATATATATATACTGGATATTCATATATACTGTAGGATGCCTAGAGTGACGCTTTTGAAGCTCTTTCCATGTATGAGCTTAACGTCGATCTTGGCAGGCCTAGATTCTTGAAAAGACTAGAGCGACTTCGCTGGTAGTTTCCAAGTAAGCCTGTCGTAGAAAAAATACAGACTGTTGGTACCTGAAGGTACTGTTGGTAGCTCAAGCCAGATGTACCCTGGATCTAATTCCTGGTTTTTACTAATAAATATTTGTATCCCAACGTTTTGAGCTTTGACTGTGATTTCAGATGAGCCCGGCATCATCGTATCTTTGTGCATATTGCCAATGTCGCCTCCGAGTTTTCCAACGCATGAAGATATTGGTGCAACGCTCACAATACTGGCTTTATAATGTCCATCAAGTGCAGAGCGATCTCTGTGTGGTACGTTTTATGCGAGATGCATTCAGCATGACTGTATTGTGTTGGTGATTATACGTTCTTTCGAGAGCGGCAGAGAGCATCCGCGCGGCGCCTGGGGTACGAAATATGGTGTTGAGCGAGAATCATGCGCACGTGTGCCATTTCACACGCATCAAATAGCCAAAGGGTTATGAAAAGCGCAACATGTGGATCCCGCAAGACTAACTTAGGGGTGTCGCTTGACGGCGTCTACGGGCTTTCGAATTTTTCCGGCGGCTGCGAATACCATGTCAACCGACTAGGTGCACCTTCACATTGTGTTTGAAGCACCTCATATGGTACATTGGTGGGGTAGAAGTGGAAGGAAGTGCATTCCACAGGTTCAAGAACCGTATTATTTACATAGCTGTTCTCGTTATTAGTTGAAAATACGAACTAAAATTACTTGACACTCGACATGCACAGAACGTGTGCTGCCAAGACAGCTGTTCATAACGGACGAGGAAAAGATTTGTGCAAAGTTTATCCCAAAAAAGTTGAATATGTGTGATGCCAAAAAAGTTGAATATGTGTGACGTCATCAGTTGTCTTCAGTGTTGGTATGAGTATACATATATGTAGTCTCTACATTACAATATAAATTACTAACATCATTCAACATTTCCAGTCAAACCAGGAGAGTCTGCTAGCCGAACTACTTTCCATCAAAAAGGATGTCTTAGAAAAAGACACACAGCCCCCTATGTCTGTCAACTGTGTTGCCGTCTCGTTCAGCCACCTACGTGGCCTGTGGAGCTTTGACCTGGATTCTAAGAACAAGTCTGAGGATGAAGTGGATCAAACGACGAAAAGTAACAATGATATTGGTAAGAACAGTCCCCCATCTCTGTCAATTGAGTCGCTGACTCTTTCAGCAACCTATGTTCACACCATTGAATTCATTGCCTTCCCTGCCTGCTTTTAACCTCTCAAGCGTCATCCGTGCGCGCGATTTATATCCGTTGAGCGTCGTGCATTTTTTAGATTTTGCGAAATTTTGAAGAGGTTCAGAATTTCTCGTTTTTCAGGAGAAAAAACTATAGACCTATATATAGTGTTATAAATCACTGGAATCGGCACAAAATTGTCTATCGAATGGTGTATCATGATTCATGATGTATCGAATGGTAATCGATATGGTTCTTACCTTGTATTTGGAAGATATCATGGTGAAAACGGGAGCAAAATAATTTTTGAAGGCGACAAAACAGGTTTTGTCGCAATTTATTCAAACACTGCACTAATCTGACTCTTGCAAACACATTTATCACTTTAATGCACTAATCAAACACAATTTCCGCATGTTAACATATTTTTAACACTTTCACTTAGCTAGAAACAAAATGAAAAAATGTGTGGTCGTCACGCACGCGCGCGAACCCGAACATGGCGGCGAATCTACTGTCGCATTTAGTGAAATATTTCAACATGGAGACTGTTGACCTTGACAGCTCAAACCATTCTGCTATTTGTCGAAAAAAATTGTAGTTAATTTCACACTGCAGAGTTACCTTGAGACTTGGGGAAAAAATAAAAGTTCAAAGCGCTGCCCCGGGGACACCACGTGTGTCCCCGCTACGATCTGGTATAATAATGCGCCCGGGACACACGTGTGTCCCCGCGACGCTCAAAATGTTAAGAAACAATGATAAAAAGATGACGGAGGGATGTCATCTTGGCGCTTCGAGCATTTTCCATGGTACAAGTTGCAGAACACACATAATTATTCAATTGTACAATGTTTCAGGTGCGGTCGGGAGCTGGCTGGACATTGATGCAACACAAAGTCTCCCAGCAAAGTATACAGAACCTAAAGATGCAATAACTTCTATTGACGAGATTAGCATTAAGTATCGCAAAAAGGCTAGTAATATCATTTTATTATGTAAACATAAAAATGAATAAATATAGTTTGGTACACATTCCTGTTTAGCAGAAGGTGAAATTATGGTCGCAGACAAATTGCTCAACTTTTGTACGCTACAAAACTTTCTTATTATTACTGTTTAGGTTTATACACTGGAAAAAGGGAAACAGGTGTAATGCTATGGCGCTATGTTTCTACACTGTGTATTTCTAAACCAGGGTATAGAATACAAAGATATTTTTAAATATCACTGCAAAATTACCAAACACAGCCATTTATTCCCCTTGTTCTGCTTCCATTGCTTTAATGGAATACTTTGTTTCTACCATGCGGGGCCGGTACTTAAGAGAATGACCCCACTGCATCTCTTCCCATGCATGTCGTAAAAGGTGAATAAGGGAAAAGACAAGATGCTGTGTTAAAGAGCGACAGGCTCGCCACCACTCACCTTGGCACGGTACTTCCACCAAATCATGCAGTAGGTGGGTCTTCGTGCCTTACATGCTGCTTGATATCTTGTCCAAATACTTTGCGACATGTGTTGGTGTTGTGCTGTAATTTACCGGAGTTCTTGCAGCACAATACCGATTGCTCTGCTTACCCCGATTGTCGGGATTCAGCTTGAGTGATTTATAATTTCCACACTAATTAGCGGCAAATTACTAATCGAAGTACCTTTCGATATTTGAAAGTTGTTTCGTTAACTTGACAGACGTAAAATTATAACCTGTAGTATATTTTTTTGTAGAGTAGGTAGCAAAACATTCTGAGTGCCCCATGTACGAGTATATAATATATTTATTACAAGGAGACTCCATACCTCAAACATGATTAGAAAATAAGTTTTTTCACTAATAAATTTTTTGTATTTGTGTCTATAAAGGTTGACTGGAAGAAGTTTCCTCTGGCAATAATGTCCACCTTTTGCTAAGTAGAAATGTTAATGTATAGGTATTTTACAAGTCTCTTTGAAATTCCTTATAGAAGCAGTATCAACACACAATCTTTCCTGTGATTTTGCACTGGAATTCTTTCTTTGTGTTTCAGAAAGTGAAAGTTATGGCGGGAATTGCCAAAAAGGAATTACATAAAAAGAAATTGGTGACTTCAAATTTAAGAAAGAGAACAATGAGTAAGTGTAGACTATACTTGCTGCAGACAGAATATACTTGTTTCAGATTAGCCGAGCGGACAAGAGCACGCCTCTCTAGCGGGAGGTGCGGGTTCGATCCCCACTGGTAGCACAATATTTTGAACTTTAGAAATTGTGCTGAAGTGGGTGCCGTGGAAGTGTATGACTAAATCCTCTCATACCATGTAAAATGAGAGTGGCCTGTACCCAGCAGTGGCGCGAATGAAATGGTTGCAAAGGAAGGAGGAGGTGGATACTTGCTGCAGTACTCTGCTTAGTCTGGGTATCTGTCACTGTGAGCTCAACAAATCGAACATAATCCTGACACATACAATAGCAAACTAACTACATGAAGCTGTTATTTGAGCACCCACCACTAACTCCTTTGGGCTCCACAAACTCTAAATTAAAAAAAAATTAAAATAAAGAACCAGTGAAGTTACATACATACATGCATGCATACATATCACTCACGCTACATCCCGACAATCGGGGTAAGCAGAGCAATCGGTGTTGTTCTGTAAGTACTCCGGTAAATTACAGCACAACACCGACCACCACATTTCGCAAGGTATTCAGACTAGATATCAAGCAGACTGTAAGGCACGAAGACCCACCTACTGTATGACTTGGTAGAAGTACCGTGCCGAGGTGAAAGGTAGCGAGCCTGTCGCCCTTTAGCACGGCATCTTGTTTTTATCCCTTAGTCGCCTTTTACGACAGTGAAGTTAAACATGTTAAACATTAGCATCAGCTATGGCTGCTCTCATCAAATAAATAAAATAAAATCAATGGGTACTTCAAATGTTGTGTTGAGGTGGAGAAACGCATGCGGCATCTTGTTGTTAAGCGCTTGGGAAAGCTAAATGTGTATGTATAGAAAATGTACATATCTATATAACTAGACCAGGCTAAGGTAACTTTCTATGCAAACTATACTATAAACCTAATGTTGATTTTTATTGTCTGTCTAATGTCGGTTATTATATTTTCGAACTTTGAATGCTGCATTTCACAGTCTGGAAATTTTGAAATATAGCAGCAAGACTCTTACTGAAACATTTCACAGTCCGGACATATGCCAATTTTAATGTTTTCCTTTTTCTTAGACAAAACCAACGGCACAGTCGTCCTAGATGAATATGACGATCTGAAGTACATGCTGTCAAGCGTCATGAAGGAAAAAGTTAAAGCGATCATGCTGACCGAGGATCAGTATAGATTGCATTATAGCGAACGGCAAAATAAACCGTCTTATACTAGATTACCGTTTAAGTGCACCGAGTGTGCGATTGCTTTTCATTGGAAGCATCATTTCGAAACTCACATGGCTAAGCATTCTTTGGTAAGTACTTTACATGGGAAACTAAGCGGTTACTGGTTCGCCCGCTTCGGTATACGAAAGTCACGCTGAACCGTTTATTTAATTTCAGTCTCGCGGCAACTTCGTCTGTCACTTCTGCTCAACCCACCACAGAACCAAAACGGAACTTACGGTACACATATGTACGCACCTGCGTCGCTACGCTTGCACAGTATGTGCACACACGTGCTACAACAGGCAAGACGTGACGAACCATTACTTCAACAGTCACACGACGCTGAGGTTCCATTGTCGCTACTGCGGCCTGCAGACTAAGTGAGTGTTTCTTATTGAGTCTGAGTATATTGTACCCACCTGCGTCACTACTCTTGCCCAGTATGTGCGCACACGTGCTACAACAGACAAGACGTGACGAACCATTACTTCAACAGTCACACAATGCTGAGGTTTCATTGTCGCTACTGCGGCCTGCAGACTAAGTGAGTGTTTCTTATTGAGTCTGAGTATATTGTACCCACCTGCGTCAC
>WYDE02046940.1:0-12404 GCA_009867175.2 Adela reaumurella | reverse complement strand
GAGTGTCAGCGGCCATTTAGCACAAATTCTAAAGTAAATATTGTGCTCCCAGTGGGTATCGAACCTGCACCTCCCGCTTGAGAGCCGTGCTCTTGCCCGCTCGGCCAATCTGACATACGTTTCGATATCTTTGCTAAATTATAGCTATAGCAATTATTGATGAGCGCCGTGTCTGCAGATCCTCGGCATCACGAATCCGGAAGGTCGCAAGCGCTACATCGCAGCTGCCTTCCCCTCGGCCTGCGGCAAGACCAACCTTGCCATGCTGACGCCCACTCTGCCCGGATACAAGGTACTATGGCGTACAATCTAAACGTTTCATGGACTCGTAATCGAATAATTTCATACAATCGAATAATTTCATACAATCAAAAAAATTCATACAGTCGATACGCTTGCATATTTAAAGAACTCAATCAAAAGTATGATGATATCATGATTTCATAGACACACAATTGAATCTTTTCATACAATTGAAAAGTATCATACTTACAGTGGAAAAGATTCAAAAAATCAAAATGTTTCATACAATGGAAAATTTTCATACAATCGAAAAGTTTCATACACTCGAAAAGATTCATACGCTGGAATATTTTCATACAAGCTATACACTGAAAAAGTTTAATAAAATTACAGTCGTTACTGGACTAACAACTTTTGACAGCTGCCAAGTCTTAGCTGAAGTAAGAAACTTACTCCCGTAATAATTAGCTAAACACGTGCATTCGACACAGCCAAATCCACCTCGCCTACCGAACCCATCAAGCGAAGTACCAGATAACCTATTATTTTAAGATCGTGGGAACAGTCTGATATTATGAATCGTGATTCCGTTATTAAATTGTAAAATTGTAGAAGTTCACGCAAGCAAAACGTGTCACCCTTTAGAGCGGTAACTTGTCCTTATCGCACCTTTATCGCATGCGCATTAAGCGCATCACTATTTCACTCAGTCATACCTATTACTTGTGTGATTAAATGAATATCCGGTTTTATAGTATTCACATTATTATTCGTTTTCCCTTGCCTGCACCTGAAAAGAATCCTGGCTACGCCCTTGAGCACCCACAAGGTTATAACTAAACGAAATGCGTTCCTTCAGGTGGAATGCGTCGGTGATGACATCGCGTGGATGAAGTTCGACAAGAACGGACAGCTGAGGGCCATCAACCCCGAGTACGGCTTCTTCGGAGTTGCGCCTGGTAAGACACTTTGACCATGAAACAGCCAGAAAACATGATTAATTATTTTTTTTTTTACTGTATTGCCATGACACAACAGCCCAAAACTTTTCTTTTAGCTTAGTTTGGCCACAAAAATTTTATGGATATTACCATGCACGATGCAAGCCTATAATACCTGTCATGGTGATCCTGACAAATTACTGTAATTTTGTTGCCATGCCAGCAACTTCCCCGCGATGTGTCCACCTACAATCAAGTGGAAGTTAGAGTCTTTGATTCTGTGCGGTGGTACCGATCCGGGCTGGTGAAGCCTACAAGGAAAGCAAATGAAAAAGGAACCCTTACCAGGGAAGGGTTCCTCACGGTGCTTTCCTTCACCGGAGTGACGGATACGAAACTCCACAAGCATTGAAAAGTTTGCCGTAACACAGGATCGAACCTTCTTTTTCTTCTCTTCTTCTTTTGCAGCCATTTTATTCGCTCCACTGCTGGGTACAGACCTCTCTCATTTACATGATGCGAGAGGATTTAGTCATACACTTCCACGGTGACCAACCGGCTTGGAAGTGGGTGTCCTCACGATGTTTTCCTTCACCGGAGTGTCAGCAGCCATTTTAGCACAAATTATAAAGTAATAAATGTGCTCCCAGTAGGGTTCGAACCCACACCTCCCGCTTGAGAGGCGTGCTCTTGCCCGCTCGGCTAATCCGACACTCGAACGTTCGGGATCTTTTAAATAGAAGTCCCTTTAATATTTCCTTGATGATTGTTTAAAACTAAGCGACCCTGAAACCTTTTCAACAGGTACATCAGAGCAGACCAATCCGAACGCAATGGCGACCATCTTCCAGAACACGGTGTTCACGAACGTGGCGCAGACGGAGAACGGAGGCGTGTGGTGGGAAGGCATGGGACCCCCGCCAGCCACCCTCGTCGACTGGAAGGGACAGCCCTGGGACCCTACCACCGCCAAGACACCAGCGGCACATCCTAACTCGAGGTAATTGTTATTGATATGCTATAAAAAAATTAGTTTCTTGTCGGTTCTTCTACGTTAGAGATTCAGCATCTCATCTCGAAACTTAAACAGACCCTGAAACTGCGCAAGGATATTGGACCTGTATATAATATATCCTATTGCCTTTACCACGGATTCTTCCAAGGAACTGCACAACACTATCTCTCCATCCCCATTTTACCATCTATCCAAATACAACAGTTTGGGAATGCATTCCTCCGTTAAAGACAAATCGATCCTGGAAATCCTTTATTTACATTGTTGCCAACCTGTGACATGCACTTCCCTCCAATCTATAGTCTGTAGTCCTTCAAACCCTATGTGAAGGTAAAACTAGCGAGTCGTCAGAGTATTCGTCTAGCAACATTTTGAAAACTTCCGGCTCTTCTCGCGGCGACTATATCGGATTGTCCGACGTTTCGAACAGAGCATCCTGTTCATGGTCACGGAGACGTCCGCCAGCTACGAGCTTAGCAAACGTACAGTACGTTCGAGGCTGTTAGAAACGTCGGACAATCCGATAAAGTCGCTGCGAGAAGAATTAAAAATGTTGTTCAGCGACTGCGGTAATATTAAAAAGTATTGTATTCGTCTACAGTATATTTTTTTCCAAGACGGACTAAAGTGGCGTTTGTAGCGTTGCCACTTTCGCGCATATTTCAATTAGTTATGTAGGTGTTGTTGAAAATATTATCGATTATTCCATTCATTAGATTAATCGATGATATTTTTCGTAATAAAATTGCATCATATCGATCATTCAATCGATAAATCGATAATATTTATATCTACTGCTTCACTATTGTTTAAAGGTGGCAACGCAGTAATGTCATTGAAACGTTATTTTAGTTCATCTTGGAAAAAAATTGACTTTAGCGTACGCCATACGTCATGTTTCCATAAACAAAACATCCAATATACTATACTAAATTGTTGTGAATTGTTTCAGATTCTGTACTCCAGCGGCGCAATGCCCAATAATGGACCCGGCGTGGGAGAGCCCCGACGGTGTACCCATCGACGCCATCTTGTTCGGCGGACGTCGCCCGGTGGGCGTGCCGCTTGTGTGCGAGGCGCGTGACTGGAGGCACGCCGTGTTCCTGGGCGCTGCTATGCGCTCCGAGGCCACAGCCGCCGCTGAACACAGCGTGAGTCTCAACTCTTGTTAAATCTCATACTGAAAAACTCCACATTATTATTCTTGTAAGGGTCCTTACCATTACCTCTGTTTTTTTGGGTAAATGCAAAATCCTACGTCAATTTTGTAGAACCTATTGGAGCGTTCCGTATGTTATGAATTTAAAGGGAATTTCATGACATCTGCACAGATCATGGAGACCCTGTATACACTAATAATACAAAAAATGAGTGATGTAACATTCCAAAGGCCCACAATTTCAAAGTAAACAAGTACTACGATGTAATAGACCGGATAGTGAGAAGCGCATTCAAGACTAACCACTTACCGTGCAAGTCTGAGCAAGGGGACTGCCGGTGAAGTCACTCTACAGTCTCTTCAAGAATCTGGGTCTGCCAAGATCAGCATTGAGCTCCATATAAGGAGAAAGCTGCAAAAGTGTCACTGGAGGCTGCCTACGGAATATGAATAGGTAGACAGGGGGGGCCGAGGGTGGAACGGGGGGTTTTCCGCCGGTCCTAGTCATCGCAGACTAGCTGACCAGGGCTGGCAGCGAGCTAAAACGTATTGCATGCTGGAAAAATATAGAGTGGCCACTCGCTTGTACCAACTTCGATTTGACACGACTCTTCTGCTGCCAATGGGCCCGGATAATCTTCAATGATGCCATTGAAAGTTGAGTTCAACGCCTTCCTGTAAGAAAAGGTCCATATTTATTTGTAAATGCAGGAGCTTAACCAGTTGGTTTGTGGACAGGGCAAGGTGGTGATGCACGATCCGTTCGCGATGCGGCCGTTCTTCGGCTACAACTTCGGCGAGTATCTCAAGCACTGGCTGAGCATGGAGCAGGCCGGCAGGAAGATGCCCAAAGTGTTCAGCGTCAACTGGTTTAGGAAGAGCTCTGAGGTAAGAACCCGTTTATTTGTCTTCCTTTTAAACCAACTTCCCAAAAAAGGAGGTCATAAATTCAAGCTGCATTTTTTTATGTATGTTCACGAATCTCTTCACCTTCAGATGCATTCGTTTTGATAAAATCTGCTCTGCAGCATACAGCAAAAAAATCTTTTAATTCCTTTTTTCTAATTCTTGTTCTATGGAAATCCATGGTTTAAAAAATACCTAAAGGAATCTGTAACTATGAGGCAACTAGCGAATGCCCTGAACGAAGTTAATTCGAACCCAGAAATTTAACTGTCTTGCATAAAATGCAATGCATAAAAAAATATTCACTTCCGATGGTATATTAATGGCATGCATGGCAATGCATAAAAGTGTCTTCTTTTCCGCTGGTTTGTTATTATTATAGGCAATGCATAAAAATATCTTCTTTCCCGCTGTTTTATTATGGCCAATGAATAAAAATTTCTTCTTTTCCACCTTATTTATTATTTCCAATGCATAAAAAAAAATCTTCTTTTCCACTGGTTTACTATAGCAAATGCATAAAAATGGCTTCTTTTCCACTGGTTTACTATAGCAAATGCATAAAAATGGCTTCTTTTCCACTGGTTTACTATGGCAAATGCATAAAAATGTCTTTTTTCCGCTGGTTTATTATGGCAAATGCATAAAAATGTCTTTTTTTCTGCAGGGTAAATTCCTCTGGCCTGGTTTTGGCGAGAACTCGCGCGTTCTCGACTGGGTGCTGAGGCGTTGCGACAACGAGAAGTGCCACACGGAGACGGCTCTAGGCTCGATGCCAGCACCGGGCGCTATAGACATGCAAGGCTTGGACGAGCCCGTTGACATGGACCAACTGTTCAGCATACCTAAAGACTTCTGGCTGAAAGAGGTTGGTTTCACAACTTTAGCAAGGCCGATGAAGCTTTGTGGGACTGATCCTTTCTTCCAATGTTGGGCTCCTTCAAACACAATGTGAAGGTGCACCTCACCGGCCGTTATGGTATTCACAGCCCCCATAAATACCCGAATGCCCATGGGAACCGGTCGCGCTATGCATCTGTGTTAGTCTGGCGCGTACCATAAGTCGTGGAATTTTCATGGAGATTTTATTAAATAATTACATTCTTAGATAATTTATTAAACAACAATAATTGTAATTTTAAATAAAATTATTAAATATGAATCGTCACATTTAAGAGTATATCATGAATTTCTCTAACTACAATACTTTTAAAATTACAGCAGTCGTAAACAACATTATGAAAACTTCCGGCTCTTCTCGCGGCGACTTTATCGGATTGTTTGGAACAGAGCGTCCTCTTCATGGTCACGGAGACGACTGCACGCTACGAGCGCAGCAGACGTACTCTGAGCACGTCTGCCGGAAGTTTTCAAAATGTTATTCTTCTAACAATCGGCATTTTCCTAAACCATTAATAAGAATCAGTTTTCTTCCACCATTTTGATGAATATATTTTGTTTGCAGGCGGACGACATCGAAAAGTATTTCAAAGAAGAAGTAGCCGATGACCTGCCAAAAGAGATGATGGAACAACTTCGGATCCTAAGGAAAAATATCACATCTATGTAATGTAGGTAGAACTTAGCTTGTACTGGAAGATGCCTCGAAAAATTTAGACCAAAAACTATGCCACTTGTTAGGTTATAAAATTATGCCAACAAAATATGCATAGGAAAAAATAACCTCATGTTCTAAGATTCACATTAGAATAGTACGTTACAAAATCGAAAGAAATACTTGGTTTACTCTGAGATTATTTTCAGTGTGCATTAGAAAAGTGCTCTTGTTTCTTATACCCACAAGGGATATAATAACTTGGATGCTATTTTGTCCTAACATTGGACACTATTCTTTTGGGACATTGTAGTTAATTTTTAATTATGATGGTCGTATCACGTTTCTCATTTACACCATCACAGTCCTGATAGGTGTAAAAGCGATGGCTAATGCAAGACATTAACTTCCGATAACCCTAGTTATTGCGGAAAACAGGACATCAATATAGTTCACTTTGCTGAAGTTCAGCACGCACACGACGTGCATGCTGCACGTTGTCTTAACAGCCTGCCTGACAAGAGTTGCTTGCGTTCACCTCAAGAAAGCATGTACAAAGTATAACGAGAATTCTTTCAATTAAAGTTCACGCTAAGTGATCTAGCTGTAATATAAGAATATGCCAGTCTTCGCCATTCTTACTGAGCTGACATTTCTAAAATATTATCAATCTTTTCCGATGGTATATTATGGCAAATGCATAAAAGTGTCTTCTGTTCCGCTGGTTTATTATGGTCAATGCATAAAAATATCTTCTTTCCCGCTGCTTTATTATAGGCAATGCATAAAAATATCTTCTTTCCCGCTGTTTTATTATGGCCAATGCATAAACATTTCTTCTTTTCCACTGACACTGTCGCTCGTTCATTGTTCTGCGTACGATTTTCGTATTCTTTCTAAGTGTTAGTTCAACTGGAATGGCAAATGCTGACATATTATGTAATCTCATATTATCTAGCTATATTACCGACCGTGAATTTCATAAGAATGAATTTTCATAATACTTCTTGAAATTTTTGTTATTAATTATTTAATGTTTTTATCTGAGATGAAAGCGATCATTTCTTGTCAATCCCTTAACATTATTGTCACATCACTAAACTATATCTTGGACTAGAATGTAAATTATAAATTGCGTTGCCTAATACTAACTGACACGAGATTTATACTGTATATATAGTTTAAGAGGGTGACCAAACCCAATTGTACTCATCTCAAGAAGGCGCGTAAATAAAACATGAAATAATTGATAACACAAATTTCAAGAAGTATAATGAAAATTTAGAAAAGCGAATTTATCAGTAAGTGATCTATCTGTAATATGAGATGCTGTATGTTAGTCTGTGCTACTCCGATTGAGTTATAATTTCCATAAGGTGACAATTTTCGTATTCTTTCAAAATTATAACTCAATCGGAATGGCACAGACTGCATACAATATCTCATATTACAAACAGATCTCCTACCGATAAATTTGTTTTTCTGAATTTTCATTATGCTTCTTGAAATTTGTGAAATTATTTAATTTTATATTTACGTGCCTTCTTGAGATTAGTACAATCTGAATTTGTCACGACCTTAATTTACTGATACAAGATGTAAAAGACATAGAAATTAGACGTGAATGTGTGAATAATTGCATTCTGAATAAATTAAAAATTATGTTGTATGTAGAAGTATACTATGATTTATAGCTGTGGTCATTGAAACGTCTGTAAGTGGATGAATGTACCCGAAACATGATCGAAAACCACTATTCACCAATGAAACTAAAAAATCATGTATATTATATTTACTGAATATTTTATATATTATAGTTTAAAAAAATCGCCTTTTACATACAATATGAAGCGGTCGGAATTCGGGATTGGGTCTGCTGTATGAAGAAGGTGATTTTTGAAAGCTTAAGAGGGTGACAAACGCAGATTGTATTAATTTCAAGAAGACGCTTAAATAAAACTTTCAATAATGAATAACACAAATTTCAAGAAGTATAATGAAAATTCATTAAAGCGAAGCTCTCGGTAGGTGATCGATCTGTAATATGAGATGTTTTATGTTAGTCTGTGCCATTCAGATTGAGCTATAATTTCTAAAATATCACAATTTTCGTATTCTTTCTAAATTATATCACAAACGGAATAGCACAGAATGACATACATAATCTTTTATTGCATCTAGATCACATACCGAGAACTTCGCTTTAACGAGTTTTCATTCACTTCTTGAAATTTGTGTTATTAATTATTTAAAGTTCTCAATTAAAATCTCAAAAATCTCATCTCGTAAATAATTACGCGCCGTCTTGAGATGAGTACAATCTGCGTTTGTCACAGCTTTAAAAAAAATCTTTTACGAGTACTCAGATGAAAAAATTGTTAAAATATATGTACCTACACAATACAATGTACATATGTTAAACAGTATGAAAAGACAAGTATTACAAGATTTCGTAATCATGTACCTATCAAGGAAATGTGTATTTTTATAGAAAAATCTCCTAGGATTTTTCATGGATTTTATATAAATGTAACAAGGCTGTGTTGTAGTTACAATTACAGAAACCAACGAGGCTGTATTGTAGTTACAATCACAGAAATGTGACAAGGTGACAGTTTGCTGTTACAAAAATCCATACAATGTAAGACTGTAATCAACTGATCGTGTATTTTTGTATGACTCCGTTTCAGAGTGATAATCAAAATGGTTTTAGACAAAATGTAATTTAATTTAAGTTTAGAATGTAAGCGTAAATTTAAATCTAGAAAAATATTTATACAAAAAATGCAAATTAAAGACTTTTTTTAAAATTCATGTTTTATTCATACTTTATACATTATTTCGCTCTAAAGTATTTTTTTTTCCAAGACGGACTAAAGTGATATTTCCAGCGTTGCCACTTTCACACAAATTTTAAGTAGTTATGTAGGTGGTGTTGAAAATATTATGGATTATTCCATTTACTAGATTAATCGATAATATTTTTTATAATAAAATTGTATCATATCAATCATTCAATCGATTAAACGATAATATTTTATCTACTGCATCACTATTATTTAAATGTGGCAACACTGTAATGTCAGTGAAACGTCCTTTTAGTTCATATTGGAAAAAAATAGACTGTAGAAGTAATTGGTGCTATACATTTAACACATTTATATCAATACAGTTTTGGATAAAACTTGCAATGGTCGTAAGAGTGCACAGTCCCGCAATGACGTCATGCGATACATATACAGACAGCCTCAGGGTTGAGACAATGATAGCACGAGAAGTTTAGTGTTCACAGAACGGAATGGATGGCACTTATAGTGCAACAGAAAAGTCAAGAAATTTTATGAGGGAGAAAATATATCATTCATATAGCAACACAATTACAGACCGACACACTTAGCTTTGCTTACCACGAACCCACCGCCATCTTAAAATTTCTACAAAGAACCCGCCGCGAACGTTACCGGAGGCTACGAAGGTTTATCAGCAAATGTCTATGTGGGGACTGGTACAAGCGTATATTCTATGTGCAACTGAAAAAAACTACAACTAATATAGACCGGCGAACTGACTGGTCGAACCAACAGTCGACTGCACATAGAATAAGGTGCTTAGATAATTTTAGGTATTGCCAGGAAGTGAACATATTTTTAGTACACAAATAATTAATTTCTAGACTTTTCTGTTGCACTATACGACGCTCGAATTCTCAGAAAAAAGTCGAAATTTTTATTAATAGGAAAATTTTATTAAAATTGTTGTTCCCACATTTCCCTAAACCATAAAATTTTATCTGGAGAAAAAATATAAGCACGTTCTCAAACATGATTCAAATTGCCTCAAAAATTACTATTATTATTTCTTAGTGAACTAGATGAATTAGGTTACATTTGATTTTTCTCTACAGAGCCAAGTTCATCATTTTGCTGTTTCAATTCCGCTGTCCCCTCGGATTATCCTATAAGATTAAAATACTAGAACATTGTGTATAATTAATTGTAAAATTTGATATCTATGTCTGCATCAATTCTGTGGTCGGTGGAAAGTGATGTAAGGCCTATCGACATTACAAGAAAATACGCGCATACAAACCAAAACAATAGCGATGTCGAAATGGAGAAAAAAATAAAGCGTGAGGCTAACCAGCTACCTGGTGTGCTTGGCTGAGAAGACCCTGACTCCGTCCTGTGTGGAGGCGCGTGCGAACTTTGTGAGGATCGCGTTGACGTTCATCTTCTCTGTTGCATAGCATCTGAAAACACATAAGGAAACTAAGGTGAAATGCCAAAGACACAATCTGGGATTCTTCAAACACAATGAGCCAGCCGCATGGTAGTCATGGTAGTCACCAGGCATAATCTATTTGTTGATTTCTCCCAGAAAACTAGGTCACTCGGGTCAGGGAGAGTAATTTGGAATGCATTTAGTTAGAACTTAGAACTTAAGCAGCTCAGAGGATCAGTTGTATATCATGGAATTACACTTCAGCGCAGGAGGAATGCAGAAGTCACCCACAGCTAGTCAGTCATTCTACATTTCTAGGTTGAAGGTGTGTCCTTTGAATTCTTGCTCAGTGTCCTCCTTAGCAAAACCTTTCAGTATTTCTTTTGACTTTGCTCTTTTTATACCTAACTAGTCCAGATTGCTTAAGCCAAACCAAAATGGAATGATTTGTTGAGGTTGAGTCTTGATCCCAGTTAATGTGGTAGCAATGTGTTATGTACAGCTGGATGGAATTTTACGAAATAGTAATTAATCCTAATAGATAAAACAGAAAATGTGTAATTATGTAACAGACTACAGTAAAACCCGCTTAACACGATTGTCAAGAGGTTGAGTGCAAAAATCTGCTTAAGCGGGAAATCGTCTTAAGCGGGAAGTGTAAAGAATACACATTAGGTACACAATTTAGAATCTGTTTGTTCTATTTCTGACACCAATCATTTGCGTAAGTACATGTATTTAAAAATTAATCAATCTTCTATTTTTCACAGACTCGCACAATAAAGGATTTACTATGGAGTTTAGTTTGATAAGGGGATCATCACTGGATTTAGTTGCACAACAGCTTCTACTGCTGCACTTGTGGTTGGCACTTCTTCGTCTACGTCACTATCGTTTGTTGACCAGTATTGTCGCTGACGATGTCTCCTACTGTAAGAGATTCCGGTATAGGTTATAGTGATGCTGTCCTCTGATGCAATTGGGGAATTCTTGAAGAATTTCTTGAATCAATTCGCGATATTTTCAGTCTTAAGTGCTCGCCACGATACTCATTCATAATGAAGGTAATGAAAAAGGCTTACTGGTTTCTTAACGTACGTTATGTTGGAACGTTCAAAAGATCGCCTTAAGCGGGAATGTGCCGGTGTTGGGGTCGTGTAAAGCGGGAATTTGTATTCGTAAAATTAAGGTAGAGTATAGGTTAGCGAAAAAGATTGTATTATGCGGGAAAGCGTATTAACCGGTAACGTATTAAACAGATTTTACTGTATGTACGTGTATGGATGCTACGTCGGGATTTATGTTCGCTTATGAACATAAATCTCTTATACAGAATGACTCAATCAATTCTAATAGGGTTTTCACTGACGTATTCTCTAAGATGAATTAAGATGGTTATAGTCTGTGGTTATAGGATATTTACCAGTGAGTAGCAGTGAGTAAACATGTTGACGCCCGGAAATTCGGTCGCGGGCGGGATGTACAACTGGCCAACAAATGATATTTTACTATTTTTAATCGCTGGCAATCGTGCAACGGGAACTTCTAGTAATACTAAATTTGTAAAAATCAGTACCGAACCATTATCAGCAATTCACCAACTTTAAAGAGCAGAAGGTTAACCGGCATAGAAGGTTAACTACAAGTTCATTCATACAAAAGCTCGCGCTAATCAACCAATCAGAGTGCGTGATCATATTCAGTTAATTGATTTAGGTGAATGAGTTTGCCAATTTACACTGTGGACCACAGAACCGAGAAATAATGGAGTAGCACAAGGTGAAGGTGAAACTAACTGTATGTACGGCTGTATCTGCTCCACGCTCCACTTGGGCCGTGTGTGGAAGAGGATGTTGAAACGCTGCTCTATGTCCTCGGGCAGCTCACTCTCGGGGAAGCCCCAAATCACTTGCGGCACAGATGTCTTGTCCGTGAGGGCTATCCCCGATAGCATCTTCTCCTGTCGTACATTTTGTTAAATGAATTGTTAGCTATTTCCGAAAGTCACAATAGAACTAATAATTTATATTGAGCTTTTTTATGTACAAACTATAAATTACCTCTTTGATAAGGTAGGTAATGCCTATAAACCAATAACCCTCTTTTTATTTGATCTTATATGTTTTCTTTACAGAAATTGGAGAAATCCAATGTTGCGGGACGCGGGCGATGACGCGGCAAAAAAACACAAAGATTGTAAATTCACTCAGGCCCTAGCCACACTTTACCATCTTCTTCTCTTCTTTCTTTTGCAGCTATTTTATTCGCCCCACGGCTGGGTACAGGCCTCTCATTTACATGATATGAGAGGATTTTAGTCATACACTTCCACGGTGACCAACCGGATTGGAAGTGGGTTTCCTC
>WYDE02046829.1:0-12405 GCA_009867175.2 Adela reaumurella | reverse complement strand
GTCCTTCACCCTTAAAAACTTCTACAAACGCCGTGCTACTTCCCCGTTCCCGGCGTTTTCTTTTTCTTTTTTACTATACATTCATGTACCACGATCACGCCCTTCGAAAAACTGAAAAAGCCGAAAGTTTAGACCCAGGCTCGAACCTCCTGATCGAGAGGGCAGTATCTTAGCCATTATTAGACCACAGAGACATTGAATGTTTAGTGTGAAACTCTCATTTTCTTTGGAAGAGGTGGGAGGACATAAGGATGAATTTTACAGTTCAAATTCATTGTTTAACGTTTAATTCAATCGTAACTCAAGATGCAAGATATGATTAAGTTTGTTTTATAGTAATGTAATCCAAATTGGAGGATTGAACCATAACTCTAAATTGAAGGGACGCTCAATTCTGTTTAAAGGTTATTTAACCATAATGTTAAGTTGTATGAACCAAAATTATGTGTAACAATTTTAGTTTTGAGTTAAATTAACAAAATCTCAAGGTTCTTTTCAGACTTATTTGCAATCTTACTTTATTGTTATACTAAATTTGTGTATGGTTTCCTCAAAACCAAAAACAGAGATATGTAATACACAGGACTTATTTAGTTAACGCTTGCTTTTGTGTTCTGGCTACGCGAGAAGTCGAGTTAAGTTTTATGTGTCACTTTAAAATCATACGTGTGTAACTCTAATTTTGAATTAATTGTCCTTAACTCGTAGGAGTTTTCCCAACATCTCTGAGCGTCTCAAGAGCGAACCCCAGGAACTCGAAGTGGTCAGCTATGCCAGAATATGTTTGTATTTTTTTTAGGTTCTGGGCACCCAAAGCGGTAGAGCCGGCGTAGCTGGAGGAGCCAGCTGGATGAGTTGGCGCCAGAGTGTCCACCCATGTGGCGTCCAATCTCGAAAAATAAATGTTTAACAATTTTATTAAATTTTTAACTTGTCACATTATATGGTTACGGCCATTTTCAACTTCTAAGACTATTATATTTCTGACCACTAGAATAGATTATATAACCGGTATCGGTAATGGGAACCGTTAAACTTTTTCATAAGTAAAATGTCCGCGGGCGTAAGGACTATGACAATGTCAGAAGTTAAAGGTTAATTCGCTTATAATCCTTGAATCATTCAACATAATTTAATATACACTTTACTTGCAAGTATACCTTAGTGTCAGATAGTTAAAGTGTCAGATTGTCAGGGTGTCAGATTGGCCGAGCAAGTGCACTCCTCTCAAGCGGAAGGTGCGGTTCGATATCCACTGGGAGCACAATATTTATTACTTTAGAATTTGTGCTAAATGGCCGCTTACACTCCGGTGAAGGAAACCATCGCGAGAAACCCACTTCCAAGCCGGTTGGTCACCGTGGAAGTGCATGACTTAAATCCTCTAATATCATGTAAATGAGATAGGCCTGTACCCAGCAGTGGGCGAATTAAATGGCCGCAAAAGAAAGAAGAGATATATACCTTGATTCTTTATTTGAAATTCAATTTAACGCGGATCACACCTTAGGCACACCTAGTCATTCTTATAATGGAAGCTTTTGTATTCTTGGAAACTACTGCGAGTGATGTCTAATTTTATTATAAATTTCAATCTACTGCTATTGTAGCCCCATAGGGCAGGCAAGCGAAGTGTGGGAAGACCACCCGCCAGGTGGGACGACGACATCCGGTACGTCGATAGATTCGTGTTGCCGAGTGTCGGGAAGGTTGGAAAGAAAATGGTGAGGCGTATGTCCAGTAATGCTCGGCAAAACCCTGAAAAATAAAAAGAAAGAAAGAAAAAGTGATCGCTGCCTGTGATGCAGGCGCCCAAGTTTCTGAATTATGCATTTCCGTTTCATTCGGATACGTGTTGATTGGGTAAAGGAAAACTCCATTGAAATTTTTGACATTAATTTGAAAAAAAAAAACATTTTCAAAACCGGAAAACTGTACGAATGCTAGGTTGCGAACACACAACCCCTCGATGACGCGTGCACTCACTAACCAGGCTACGCAGTAACCAAATAAATAAGGTGAGTCGGGGTAAGTTTAAATGCACAGAGAAAAATATTTGTTTCAAATTACTAATTATGTTCGTTAAATGCGAGCCAACCAAGTAGCTTTGTCAAAGTGACCAAGTGTTAGGTATGGATGAAATAACAAACGAGTTGGTTGAGTCAAAAAGATTGATTAATAAAATCAACCATTCACTTGGTCAATTTAAAAAAGCTGATTGGTAGGCTCATATTTAACCATGTATTTTTCTCAATACGTTTTTCATAGAGATGAAAATGTCTCCACATTGGATTTTTTTATTTCGAGACTTGTTTCGAAACTGGTGAATATTTTCATACACATTCATTTTCATACGCACCCTCTCACACACACTGTAATTAAAAATATGTTTTCATCTTTTTAATCACGATATTACCCCTTTTTCTGATCTTCCCCTGCTATATGTAGTTGAAGGGGTAAGATAGATTTTTTTTTATTTTATTACACAGGCGAAAAAGTAAAACAGAGTGTTAATATCAAATATTACATATTTGATATTAACACTCTGTTTGTTAGTCACGTTGCATTGGCAGAAACATCGAAAAATATTCATAAGGACGTTGAGTGATACCATCATAATAACTTACCTAGAATACGAATTATGGATGGCGCGGTGAGATCATAACTAATCGTATTTTTCTAAAAAGTAAAGGGTTTAGAGAAATGGCCACTATTAACCGATGCATTAAAGATGAGCTTCGGAAGGAATGCGGCGACATCGGAATGTGCGGCTAGAGTAGACAAAAACTCACAAATCTAGGTAAATATATGTGACATGTCACACAATGCATCTATTGAGGGCGCACATTCACACATTTATGTACATTTGTGAGTTTCTGTTTGTTCTAGCGGTACATTCCTATGTCGACGCATACATTCCGTGGGTCATCTTTAATGCAGCTGTCAATAAACTTTGGTGGCAGCGCGCTGAGACGACTGTGCAAACTGAGCTAAATGCTAACACGAAGTACATAATTTTTAAGTCTGCTAAGTTTGCGATTCTCAAATTACGAATTTCTCCCTTTCTGAGCCTCGAAAAACCTTAATTTCAGACGTATTTACCGATTCATTCAAGATGAGCTTCGGAAGGAATGCGGCGACATAGGAATGTGCTATCGGAATGTGTGTGATGGGAGCCCTCTGTAGATGTATGGAGAGGCGTAGAAAACACATTTACGTAGATTTGTGGGGTTTTCTCTGTTCTAGATGCACATTCCGATGTCACTGCTTTCATTCCGAGGGTCATCTTTAATGCATCGGTCTATATATAATGTTTAGAAAAAGTATAAATCTAACGAATGTACTGTCTATTGTATGTACTGGTGGCTCTATATTATTTATTTTGGAGCAAATAAGTCATAAACGACATTTTTATGATTTCATTTTTATGTTTCATAGTTTTGTGAGGTTTTCTCTGATGCGTCTGTCTATACCGAATGTTTAGAAAAAGTAATCGATTAAACGAATTTACTGTCGATTCGACTTATGGTTCTATATTATTTACTATGGATCAAATAAGTCATAAACGACAATTTTTATCATTTCATTTTGATGTTTCATAGTTTCGTGGGTTTTTCTCTGTTCTAGATGCACATTCCGAAGTCGCTGCTTTCATTCCGAGGATCACCTTTAATACATCTGTCTATACCTAATGTTTAGAAATAGTTATCGATTTAACGAATGTACTGTATATTCGACTGGTGGTTTTATATTATTTACTTTGGAGCAAATAAGTCATAACCGACAATATTTATCATTTAATTTTCATGTTTCATAGTTTTGTGGGGTTTTTCTCTGTTCTAGATGCGCATTCCGATGTCGCTGATTTCATTCCGAGGGTCATCTTTAATGCGTCGGTCTATCTATACCTAATATTTAGAAAAAGTTATCGATTTAACGAATGTGCTGTCTATTCGACTGGTGGTTCTATATAATTTTGGGTATATTAGTTTGGGTTGCGGAGTAGCCTAGTTGGCGAGCGCGCGCCTCTTACTCGAGAGGTCGTGGGTTCGAGACCTGGTATGCGCACAATTTTTCCGGATTTTAAAATCTCGGTTAAAACTTGTGTGCAAAATTACGATGCGCCTCGGTGAAGGAAAACACCGCGAGGAAACCTATACATTAACAATACGAAAGTGTTGTAGTGTATTAAGGTTGACTGGAATAGATTGCCTCCGGCAATAAGTCCGCCACCTGCTAAGCAGAAAAGTCTATATTTATTTAATTAACCAGCGGAAAACCGCCAGAAGCCAAGGAAGGTAAATGTGAACAGCTGTATCTGCCAGGTGAAGTCACTAACAGTACAACAAGGAGTGCACGCTTTCTAGCGAGTACGAAATAACCAGGGGCCTGTGCCTCACCATTCAGCCGAGATACCGTCAGAAGCCGAGAAGGATAAATATGAACAGCGTTCTCTGTCAGGTAAAGTCACAAGTAGTACAACCGGGAGTGCACGGGAAATAAATAACCAAAATAAATAATTGGAGTGCGAAATAACCAAGTGCCTATGCTGCATCCTCCAGCCGAGACAACGTCAGAAGCCTTGGAAGGTAAATGTGAATAGAGTTCTCTGTCAGGTGAAGTCACAAGTAATACAACCAGGAATGTACGCGGTCCCGCGAGTGAGACATCGCCAGGGGCCTTGCTGTACCAACCAGCGGAACACCGCCAGAAGCCGAGGAAGGTAAATGTGAACAGCGGTATCTGCTAAGTGAAATCACAAGCAGTACATCCGGGAGTGCATGCTATCCAGCGAGAGCGAAATAACCAAGAGCCTGTGCAGCACCATCCAGCCGAGACAACGCCAGAATCCGAGGAATGTAAATGTGTTCTCATAAATAGCGTTCTCTGTCAGGGGAAGTCACTAGTAGTACAACCAGGGATTTACGCTGTCTCGCGAGTGAGACATCACCAGGGGCCTATGTTGGTCCATCCAGCGGAGACACCGCCAGAAGCCAAAGAACGTGAACATTAGCTAAAGATTCTTGACAACCATCTGGACGAAATATTACCACACCTTAAAATCTATGCTTTTTACTGAAGGTACGCGCTCACAAGAAAATTCATTGCAAAAATATTTACGTTTTACTCAGATACTGTTTACTGTAACAAAACTTTCTTCATAAATGTAAAACTGACTTCTTTGTTAAATATAATTTAAAAAAAGTAAGTCTGAGTATGTAAAGCTTATATCATCCTCGTCACTACGTATTCTAAACTTGTTTTCCTAAATATGTTTTAAAGTAAAACAGCTTCTTCTTACTCTTACTCTAAATAAGACAGGTCGACTGGCAGAGATTGCCTTAGGCAATAAGTCCGCCTTTTCTAAAATGTTATTGACATGCAATAAAGTATATTCTATTCTATTATATTATATTCTTCTTCTTACTCAAGATTATAATTATTATTTGCAGTCATGTGCATACTTCAAGGACCTATTCTATTCTATTCTTCTTACTCAAGATTGTAATTATTATTTGCAGTCATGCGCGTACTTCAAGGACCCGCTGACCTGCATAGGACCCGTCGCCACGGACCAGATCCACAACGAGGTCGAGCACACAGCTGGCGAGAAGAGAATTGGGTTCTTCAAGCGTTTGCCTTAAGCTGACACGACGTGGTGCATGCGGGGCGTTGCTGGTGTTTTAAAGTATACATAGAATCTGCAGTGAACAGTTTACCAGCATATCAGCATAACTTACTGATTTTCTGATAAAAATAAACAAAAATTTCCAGTAATGATTTTGCTTAGTTTTCAATTTATTAATTTTTTTTATTGTTATTTTCGTAGTATAAAACGCTTTTTAAAATTATTTTTAGGCAAGGCTCTTTTTTCTTCCAATTAATTAAAAAAAATCAATAAAAATTTCTGATTTATTCTTACTGATGTGCCATTAGTGCGCTATCACACGAATTTTTGGAATTGGTTTGCTGATAGTGTACAATTTCCTTAAAGGTATTCAGAATTTTCTTAAAATATTTATTATTTGTTAATAATTTTTAGAATATTTATTTATAATTTTCCAGTAGATGCACCAGCAACGCCCTTCAAAAAGAAAAAAAAAAACAATACATCGCTTCCACAAAACGGATTCCGAACCCAGTGTTAGTTCGCTTTTGAATTTTTTGAATGTAATTGGGAAACGAAAACAATGAAAAAAAAATCGTAGACGAAAGTAGAACTTCATAATTTTATTTAAAACTCATATAATGACTCGTTGTTAAAATATATTTGTGTAGTTTAAAATTGTACTTAGATATTAAAGTCTAATATTTACTCATTTATTATAAAATTAAAATAATTTTTATTTGAAATTTGATGGTCGATCTGACTTTAAATTTCAAATATAAATTTTTATATCATTCAAAAATTATTTAATGTAATATTAAATTAACTCATATTAATAAATTTAAGACTTCAAAGTGAAACAGAGACATATCAAATCTGGCTGAGGCATTTAGAAATTAAGGTTTAAATTGGTGTTATTTGTAGGAATATAGATTAGGTAATATTTAATTTAATAATAATCTTTAATATTAGAAATCAATAAATATGGAGTATATCTACTCATTTCCTGCTTAATTTCTTCTTACTAGGTGAATATTTCTTCGCCCTACATAAACAATTCTTTTAATAAAATAACATATAGGACTTAGTTTATTTAGAAATAAGAAAAATAAAACATATCACTATGAAAGTAATACTTTTAATCACTATCAATGTTAAGGATATTCTACAATTTTATGAAACATATCAATTTTCAATGTTACAATGTTGTATAATTCTATGTTACAATAGCTACTTTAAGCTGTCTGTGATGTACCTATATTTCCAAGATTTCAAAATACATATGTTCTGAATATTTTTATTTTTTTTCACAATAATCCTTGCACTATATGTATTTGTCTTGAAAATAAAAACAAAACTACATGAAGGGCCTAAAAAGATCGCTTCGAATTACTTTGCGACTGATTTGTTTTTTCCATAGACGAAAATGTTATTGGCGAAGCAAATAAAAACATGATGTATAGTAGTCGTGAGCTACATTATAAACTGTATGTCAGCAGTTGTCTTTTATTTCACATTCGCTTTTTCCAAGTCCTTTATTCCCATCCTACTTTTTAGGGTTCCGTACAAAACGTAAACCCCCATTAGAGAAGCAATTTCTGTCGGTTGGTCTGTGTCCATCCGATTTGCAATGAACTCGAGAATTACTGAACCGATTAAGCTGAAATGTTACCGTTATACGACAAGTATACATGCAATTATGGAAAAAATCTAAATACATCAATATATACAGTATTACTACAGTTAGAAGAAAAAGTTTGAACATCATAAAATAAACATAAAGCCAGGTGGGGCATTCTTAGAAAGGATTTGATATGTAAACTTGAGAAATGATATCTTGGTATTGACATATTACGTGTTGGAATCTTTAGATAAAGTAAATCTGGTTAATTTCTTAACAAATTTTCATTTAAAATCTTTATAATATAATTTACCAAGATCTATTGGTTAATTAAAAAAAATATTGAATAAAAAATGATTAATTTTTCTATAAAAAACCGTAATAATAATAGGATTTTTTCTTGTTTGTTATTTATATTTATTATAATTAATATTGTTAAAATAAGTCTTTGTTATTGTACACAATCAGGTCACATTGAATTACATCTTCCCTACATTCCTCCACTCTTAACATATTTCGACCATTTAAATTAAGTTGAACACACAAATAGGACTTGGCTTCAGGGCTTATCTTAGACAAGGTCTCAACCGTAAATCGGGTAAGGGTACGGGTAAGGGTAGAATCGAGGGGGTGGAGGTGGTGGAGGGTAAAATCTTGGCCCGCCCCAGCCGCCTCCGTAACCGCCGAATCTGCTCACTATTACACCGCCTCCGTAACCGCCGCCATAACCGCCTCCGAAGAACGGCGCACTGATGGCCTGAAAGAAAGTAATAAATAAATAAATATAGCCTTTTCTGCTTAGCAGGAGGCGGACTTATTGCCGTAGGAAATCTCTTCCAGTCAACCTTTATACACTACAACACTTTTGTATTGTTAATGTATAGGTTTCCTCACAGTGTTTTCCCGCACTAAGGAAAGTATGTTTATTTTTTAGGGTCTAGTCAAAAAGTGGAAACTCTATTAGCGAAGAAATTTAGTCAGCCTGTCTGTCCGCACGATTTCCGAAGAACTCAAGAAATGCTGAACCGATTGAAATTTGGTATATGAAAACTTGTTAAGTGGGAAAATTACAAAAACAAAATTAAGTTTTGGTAAAGTTAGTAGAAAATGCTAACAATACGAATGTGCATAAAGTTTGTCTGGAAGAGATTGCCTCACCTTTCCTCCATGTCGCACCTATGCTGTGTCATAAATACCTAACACCCTGGTGAAGTAAACACCACAATTAAAGCTAGCAATACAAAATTGTAGTGCGTTAAGGCATATAGTAATCTATGGTTAAGGGTGGCTGTCAGATTGGCCGAGCAGGCAAGAGCACGCCTCTCAAGCGGGAGGTGCGGGATCGATTCCCACTGAGAGCACAATATTTATAACTTTAGAATTTGTGCTAAATTGTCGCTGACACTCCGGTAAATGAAAACCTCGTGAGGAAATCCACTTTCAAGCCGGCTGGTCACCGTGGAAGCGTATTGCGGAAGCGCTGATATGGCACCTACCTACTTAATTCACCAAGGTATTTAGGCTGACATTACTGGTACCAGAAAACTGGTGCATTAGGTGATGTATGTAGCCTTCCGTGTCAATTTCAATGAAAAAAAAAAACTCGGAGAGCGACATAGGCTACTTTTGCCCGCGTCATCGTCCGCATGGATTTTAATGTTAGCGAAATCTTCGGGTAAAGTAAGGTAAGCTTGTAAGTAAGTAAGTTATCCTTACCTGAACAATGCATATCACAGCAAAAATAAACACAGAAATAAATCGTGCCATTTTAATATATTTATTAAATAATATTTTAACAAATCAAGTTTAGCAGAAATTTTCCTCTATGTATGGCACCGCTAACACACAACTCCACCGAGATTGTGATCTATACCTGTGTTTATCGGAATGTGTAGTCTATTTTATATAGACTGTCGCACGCAGTCGCAAATGTGTATGGAAAAGTGCTAATTCAGTTGTTTGCAGTACCTGCGTCATAGGCGACTCGCTAACAGGCCAAAGAAGTACTGACGGCTATAATTTTTCCTACAATTACGTTTCGTCCATTTTCTCATTTGCTCAAGCAAAATGTGTACCAACGATTACTTTTCGAAGAAATATCAGAAGGGATTTCTCCCAAGTGTTTATGGATGTTTCGAACACAATTCTTTGCTGCTGAGTGCCTTGAAGATGCAAGAAAGAATGAGAGAAAAATTACTGCCACTTGGTTGGACTTTCAAAACGCCTTCGTTTCGGTGCGTCACGAGTTATTATTAAAGGCGCTAGGGTGGTATACTGTGCCAACTCTTATTTGTAATATAATACCATCCTATTACGAAAAACTTTTCTTTGTAATACAATTCAAGGGTGAAACGGAGAAGGCACCGGAATTTTATTAAGGCGTAGGCCTTTTCCAGGCATTTTTTTTGCTGCCTCTCTCCGATTTAATTTAAGATTGTTATCAACATTCTAATTGATACGCTTGTCGAAAAAAAAGTAAATGGGGATACAGGTTCAAATATGGAAACTCATACATGGCGGCTATCATTGCATTTGCGGATGATAAAACGCTGTTAAGCCGCAGTCCAAAACAATATCAGATCATTGTTGAAGTTGTAGATGACTACTGCGAATGGACCAAAGGAATTAAGATTTAAACCGCGAACTACCGCGAACAACCGCGAAGTGCTACTGTTTGAACTTAACGAGGAAGTGTACAAAATTAACCTCAAACGATCCAGGTCTGATAGTGAGTGGCTTGTAAATCGATGGCAATAGTGGCTTATGAAGCTCTTTTCAAATTCCTAGGGGGAAAAATCATCAGCAGAGGGAAGCAACATCCCACTGAGGACAATGTACAACTTTTTCGTGTCAACCTTCGCCTAAATGACAATCTTTCACTCCTGGATACTCAACAGGTATGGATTTACGATAACTACTTGACAGCAAAACACGCATGACAGTTTCTGATCTATGATTTCTCCTAGCAAAACCTGACTTAATTAGACTTTATGGTAACCGGATTCCTGAAATTATGGCTTGGACTGGCTCACACAGATGACCCATCTACGCTCTTCAGATCCCACCATAAGTTTGTACTGAATATTAAGGAACCGTCGACATTCTATCAAAAGTCGAGAAGAGCCGAACGATGTATACTAAATGACTCCAGGGATAGTGCTATTCAAGCTTTACCAAACACATCACTATCAGATGAACTGGAATCAAGACACGACTTCTACAAGTCATTCCAAGTTGGTGTCCGCACCAAAGACCTGGACTGGGTATAAGCAAAGTCTGATATATAAATTCTGAAAAGGTTTGCTCAGGAGGATATTCAGCAAGGTTTCAGGCTGGCTGACAGTGGGTGACTTCTGCATCCCCTCTGCGTTGAAGTGGAAATCCATAATATACAACTGGTCCCTTGAGCTGCTTAAGTTCTACCTGCATGCATTCCAGCTTACTCTACCTGACCCGAGTCACGTAGTTCGATGAGGTAAATCTACTACTGTAAATCTGTCAAGAACCTTGGGCTCGTGATGGACGAGTGTCTCTCATGAAACTTGCAAATCCACAACGTGAGTCCCAAGTTCTATGGTACTATGCACTCTCTCAAGCGCTTACAAAACTTCATTCCTACTGGTACTTACGAAAGCTACGCTTGTTCAGTCTAATACATTATTCTTACAGTATTCCTAGTACTAATACATTATTCTCGTCGTGTAAGGAGTTCGTAAGCACTGCTAGCATTTGCTGCGTGGATGCAATGCTAATTGAGAGAGGTCTATATTCCTAACGTCACGATAGGTCCTCCGAGTCATCAGAGAGGCCATCAGTCTATTAATTTTCACGGGCCAGGAAAGGACAAACGAGTAGTGGATTCCACAAGGTAAACTTTGTGTAACCCTGGAGCCAATAAGCTGCGCAAAAATAAGACCTTCGTCAATTTTGAATGCAGCAAAGGACTGGCAATTGCTGATGGATACATATGAGAAGCATTATCATATGCCTTCAGAAATCTGTACCACGGATTACAGACCGGACATATTCTCATATTCTCAAAGGCGACAAAGCATGTGGTACTTGTGGAACTTACGGTCCCATGGGAAAGAGACATCCGAAGGACCACAACATGAAAGTAAACAAGTACTGCAACCTAGTAGACCGGATAGTGAGAAACGGTTTCAAAACTGATCTTTTCGACGTGGACATCAGAGCAAGAGCGCTGCCGGCGAAGTCGCTCTACAGTTTCTTCAAGAATCTGGGCCTGCCAAGATCGACGCTGAGCTCATATGTAACGTACATGGAGAGAGCTCCGAAAGCATCTTTTGTGAAGCTAGCACAACAATAAACACAATCTTAATCAGAAATATACGGAAAAACAAATAAACATAACGTCCGAAACGGGGTTTGAACCCGGGACCTTTTCCTTAGCTGCCATTGCGCTACCAACTTCGCCACCCGGACCTTGGCGTGTTCTCTTCAATTTGTTGCCGTATTCATCTGGATCTTCTTAACGCTCACTCAGCGTTCAGATTCAGTAAGCGACTTGCATGCGAAGCAAGGATTTTCATCAACAATAAACTCGTTCGGATATGTGTGTGGCCAACCTTAGAAGGTGTTAATAGGTTGAACTTGCTTGACAAAGACGAAGGATTCCCCCACTTGTAACAAGTCGAGTCATTACCCCTACCCTACCTCAGGGAATTCCTTAAGTATTTTTAGGTAAGCATGTTGTCATTGATATTTACATTTTTGATTATATTAAACCATACACACGACGCTATAAAAATTAGTACCCGAAAGGTAGGTGATTCTATACATGAAGTGGAACAAATTTTGTACAATTTTTTTTTCCTTTAAATTTTTTTTTTCTGCTTAATTAAAAAAAACAAGAGTACGCCAGTCTTGTTCTAACAGGCTTGGCGATACTCGTTAAGGGCGTTGAAAATTTTTCATAGAAGTTTCTTGCCAGTTCTTCTATGATGTTGAAAATTGGTGTGTGTGTGTGACTATGTGACATCCAGCTATTGACATATAGAACGAACTTACAAAATTTCAGCCTGATCGGCAAAACCACTTAGAAAAATTGTATTGTTTATTTATTATATTTTTTTTTAATGGGAAGCGTGACATATGGCGCTCGCCAGGCTAGCTCAGAGGAGCAGCCCGACGGCGCCCACGGGCATTCGAACAT
>WYDE02046718.1:0-12406 GCA_009867175.2 Adela reaumurella | reverse complement strand
GCCAAACCGTGTCAGTTTCCATAAAAAAAAAAAAATAAAAAAAAAAATATGTGTTACTGAAGCGGACTCTCGTAGTTTTAGGTGTTATTTGTGACTAAATACACTGACAGTGGATATTTAAAAGAAATAAATACACATTTAGGCCCCTGATCTCTTAAATCCGGAAAAAGTTACTGTACAATATACAAAATTCGATACACAATGCGTTACAATATTCAAAATATTATTTATTTACTTAAACTGCAATATTGTAAAATGTTCACTCGTAAATTAATAGGCACATCGACCGAGAAAATCTAGCAATTAGTATGCGTGCACATGCACGCTCGCAAATTTAGACAAGCTTATTTCGCACGATGCATTATTATAACCAAGTACAGATCCGGATCTTGGATTAACGCCGGAGGCGTGAAATTACTCGTAAATGCCTTCCAAGAAGTTGAAAGAAATTAATAAGAAAATTTTACACAAACAAATAGCGGCTAGAATTAATAACGGCGTTACGGGAGATAAGACAAGAACCTAACTATCCAGAACAGATCCAGGTCTAGATCTTTGACCACGGAATCAGGGTCATCTTGTCAGGGCGTTCGCTATCTTCCCTGACCGCTTGGCTCCAATATCGATGGCACGTTGGCGGATCAGAATGAACGCTTTCTGTGATGGCGCGAAAATCTACCACTGCTTTTGACACATTGGAGATCGTGATAGGCCGTAGAGGTCTAATAAGGATCCAAATTTACCTTGAGAGCTTGCGAGTGTTACAGACAAGAATGAGGTCTATGGCCACCATGAAACTGTCATCCAAAAGCGTACCAAAATTTTTAGATGGTAGTGCATTCAGCCAGGCGCCCGACTCTTTTTCGGAACAAGCCTTGAATCGCGTCTGCTCCAAGATGCTGTTGAAATTTTAGGTCGAAACGATTATTTTTAAATTTAATGTGTTCGAACTTAATTTCTGGAGGATCGCTGTATGGACATAGCTGAAATCAAATCGCTGTGAGTAACAGTGTGCCAGTCACACACGTGGCGGTTGTTGCGATGACAGAGAGAGATAATCTTAGATGCGTTTTGAGTTGAGTGCGACCTGGTTTTCATAATTTTCTATAAAAACCAAGTCGTTCTCATCTCACTTGCGTTTATCTTATAATTTTCTATTGAGAGCGAAATTGAATTTTCTATAGCGCGTGTCAGGAGTATGTTTCAAAGACATGATTAAGATGTGACTTAAAATTGGGTTTATTCTAAATAGAGTGATGAATGCCATGGTTGTCGGGCAGATGCCCATTCAAGCACCTTGAAGTTTTGCCTTTTATCGCGTCATTGCAATGTTGGTGTGCGACATACACATAAATAACTATAAAATATGATATACCCCTTACGCTGTTACTCGGTGAACTCGTGTTCCCCACAGTATACGACCTGGGCTCCTTCGTAAAAAGGCACCTTAGCGCCGGCACGGTTCTCGCAGCCCTCCTACGAAATCGATTGATTTCGGGCGTGATCGATACTTTATTCCCCTCTAACGGCGCATAGTTTCTTGCTTACCTATCCATAAAAAAACACGTTGGTGCGTTTCTTGTAAAGAACAAGGATGGCAACAATTGATACCCCTCGATCAATAACTTCTTAGATCCGGACTATTCCGGAGCCCGGACCTGCTGGCTCGATGTATGAGCAGCTTAAAAACGGGATCGTTATGAATTCAGCCACCCAGATCCCAGCATTAATCCACAGCGACGATGAATGCAAAGTCCTCTTTGAATGTATTTTGCAGAGGGTATAGGTGCGTGGGACTTTAATGATGGAATTTTATTATGTGAACGCCACTGTGTACGCAGTGCGCTGGCACCTGAAAATAAATTCCGCTTTCTATATATACAGTTATATATGTATACAACCTGTCACTGTGTACACGGTACGCACTGTATTTACGCCAGTCTAGTTGTAACAGGCTTCGCGTTCCTCGGTCAGTTTCGCTAAGCATAAGTGAACGTTGAAAAAAATCAAGCGAAGTTTCTTCCCAGTTCTTCTAGGAAGTGGGAAATTGTTGTGCGGCGAGCTATTGACACAGAATGAACCTACAAAATTTCAGCCTGATCAACCAAACCGTTTAGGAAAAAATTCCAACGAAGTTTCTTTCCAGTTCTTCTAGGAAGTACAAGAAAAGCTATTCACATATGTGTATATGACCTACAAAATTTCATCCCGATCGGGCGGACCGTTTAGGAGAGACACACAGAGAGGCAAACAGGCAGACAAAGTTTTATGACCTTAATCCAGGGTTTCGCCTCACTCAGTCAACGACCAACAAAAACCTATCCCTCCTTTAGTTCGTTAGCGCTGGATCGTCACTGCGAAGCTGTCATTGAATAACATTCCGTAGATGATGATGACATTCTCCTAACAAAAAATACAAACATCATTGTTCCAGAAACGATTTCGTTGGAACAATTGTTCCAACGAAATCATTGAAGCCTCAACAGGGCAAGCGGAAGCTCATGCAGACATTGACGTCAACGAACTCGCTCAACCAGACTTCCTTGGCTCAACCACGACGCAGTGACAGACTCCGAAGAGGCCCAAACCGTCTGATAGAAGAATCACGGACTAGGTACCCTAATGGACCCGACACGCGCCGCTCTATGTAAGGAAACCGGGCTCGTCAAAAATTTGTTAGGCGCACGGAACGTAGAAGTATTAAAATACTTACCTGCGGAAGGATATGCCATCTTTAGTAACTCCTGACGTTTTTGCATTGTTTGGGCACGTGATAACGGCACAAATCGTCATCCTGCAGGAGATGTTGCCGGATTTACGTGCTCGAGCGAGAGCGAGTCGTATTTGAACTATCTCGCGGTTGAACTGACTAGTACGGGAAGCGTTCCGATGTCGGGTCATTTAGGGTAACTAGTCCGTGAGATGAACCCATTATTTAAAAGGCGGAGAAATGCTTCATTTTCTAAGCGTTGCCATGGCAACGATAAATTGTTATTTTCATCTTGTCGAACATGTCTAAACGAATTATTTTAAATTTCTCTGAAATACATATATATTTATTAATTACCATCGATGGTACATTACATCATAAATTTATTTTAATATAGTTTTAAGTTTTATTTAGTAAAGAGGTAGGAGAGGTAGGAGAGTAGAAGAGAGGATACCCTTCTGTATTCTTACTAAGACAACATCCAACATTCTGTATAGCTGGTGCATGTGTGTATCTAGTTGTATGTATATAAGTAAGTAAATACGACCACGCCGCTGCCAAGGATCCGCTGCTTTGAAAGTCGTTCAGCTCTGTAAATAAAACATGCTTCCGTTCCACTCGTACGAGTATCCGAATGCTATAGGTTACGTCCTAGCATGTGGACTGTTACTGTTGTGAACAGGAGAACAGGTTTATTCTTGGGTTTATTATGTTCGCACTGAGACTGCGCCACATTGTGGTAAATTTTAGCAGTTCAACATCAACAATTCAGCAACAATCAATAAACATCAACAGCAACAATCATCAATTCGGCGTATACTATTACTGGACAACTTAAAATTGATGGTCTTCTAACGGCATTAAGGATCTGCTGTTTTTCAGCAACGATTCCATCTCGTGATCCCAGCCAGCTCAGTACCCATTGATAATTACACCTAATAATCAACAGACCGTGTCTTTTCGTGTAATACACGCAACCACACAAGTTCCTCTGCTTTTCTAAACTACTGCCTACCACCTTGTTGACCCGTCGAGTATATTATTACGAAGTATCGAATGCTGGACCGTCATAAAACGTGACCGCCATTACGCTTTGCTATTCCATTCAATTCCATTGTATCATCCATGCGTTCCTTTCAATTTTGTCGTTTGATAGGTTTTGGTCGGCTTTTTTTTTTAAAAGGTCGGCCAAAACTTGATGATGCGTTATGTAGTCATTATTTTAACCAATCTCGATAAAGTAACGGTTAGTCGGGTCTAAATTATCGACCAAGATCGCTACTTTATAACTTAATAAATAAATAAATATAGACTTTTCTACTTAACAGAAGGCGGACTTATTGCCGGAGGCAATCGCTTCTAGTCAACCTTTGTACACTACAACACATTAGTATTGTTTATGTATAGGTTTCTTCACTGTCTTTTCCTTCACCGGGGTGCACTAGTGTGCAATTTTGCACAAAATTGTAACCGATATTTTAAAAATAAAATATAAAATGTAATAAAATATAATAAAAAATATAATAAATGAAATCATTGTCTCCGGCATTAAGTTCGCCTAATGAGCAGAAAATTGGGTATTTATTATTTTTTCTTCATCCACCAACAAACATCGATTTACAAATGCACATCGATTATAATATGTACGTGCTTCTAATTTTGGAAGAAGCAGGTTAAGACCTGATTCTTCCATCTCTAGAAGGCGCGTAAATAAAAGTTTAAATAATAAATAACTTAGATTACAGGAGAATAATTAAAATTCTTTCAATTCGAATTCTCCGTAGGTGGTTTAGCTGTAATATGAGATTACGAAAGAACATTCTCATTATTCTCCTTAAATTTATGTTATTTATTATTTTAAATTTTATTTGCACGCTCTTCTAGACATCGAAAGACACCGGGTCTTAACAGGCCATTAAAGGTATTTCATGAGGTCATTGAAAAGGATATGTGGTGTATCTTTGAAAGATATAGGAAGAAGACATGTGTAAAAGAAATATGTGGATTGAAAGAAGACATAGCGGAAAGGATAAAGAAAGGTATGCTTAGATGGTTTTGGACACATGGAAAGAATGGATGGTGATAGAATGACCAAACGAATATATGAAGCGAATGTGGAAGGAAGGGTCGAACGGGGCCACCCTAGGCGCACATAATATGAAATAGGTGAACTTCTACGGAGAGGAATGTTTGCAACACCTGCAACCGAAAAGTATGTAAAAAGCGATGTATGACAGTGGAGGAAGCAAAGGATGGATGTCAAGATATTTTTTTTAATGGAAACTGACACGGAAGGCTACATCACCTAATGCACCGTTTTTGGTAGGTACCAGTGATGTCAGCCTAAACACCTTGGTGAATTATGTATGTAGGTGCCTTGTCAGCATTTCCCTCAATCCCACACGTGTCGTTCTCATCTCCACGTGTCACATGGCGCTCCATTATCTCTGCTTACCCCTCTGGGGAGGCGGCGTGATATTATGTATGTATGCATTTCATCCGGGTAAGTTCGCCTAGAAAAGCTTCGTTCGGCAAATTTTACGTGGCTTATATACGAGAATTATCTAGGAGTAGATACATGTAAAAGTATGTTATTACTACGCGCCATTTGTAACACTCTGCTGACAAATTACGCGTCATTTCGAGCATGATATTGCATAACGTAACACGTCAGTTATGCCAGCCTGATCGCGGCGACAAGGGGATTTCGAGAGACCATTTTGTTTGTCTGTCTGTTTGTCCGCACAACTCCTCCTAAATGGTTCACCCGATTGGGTTGAAAATTTGTAGGTTTATTCTGTATGTGAATAGATCTCAACACAACACTTTTCATGTTCCTAGAAAAAGTGACAAGAAAGTTCGCTGATTTTTTTTTCTCTAAACGGTTGGGCCCATCGGATTGAATTTTTTTAGGTTCACTCTACAAACGAATAGTTTACCATACACCAATTTTAAACTTCCTAGATTCCTACAAGAATTGGCAAAAAACTTAGCTGAAAATTTTCAACGCCCATCGTTAGTATCGCGGTCCCCGTTTCAATACTGGAGTAAATGTACAAATTTACCTTGTCACGGCAATTCGCCGTTTTCCCTTCGTCGCCTCTTATGACATTTACGAATATAAGATTATGTCGAAGCGTAACGCGAGAGGTAAGGACGGGTGTAGTAGTAGTTATATAATTCCATAGTTCTCAACTAAATGAAACCACTAAAATTACTTCCTTTTACAGCCATTTACTTCGACTCAGTGCTAGGTACAGGCCTCTCTCATTTTTATGATATGAGAGGATTTAGTCATACACTTCCACAGTGACCAACCGGCTTGGAAGTGGGTTTCCTCACGGTGTTGTCCTTCACCGAAGTGTCAGCGGTCATTTAGCACAAATTCTAAAAATATTAATATTGTGCTCCCTGTGGGTATCGAACCCGCACCTCCCTCTTGAGAGGTGTGTAGTGAGTGAGCGGGAAATCTTCCTTGCCCGCTCGGCCTGTCTGGCACTCGGTGGAAACGTCGTGGTAAAATACCTCATCAAAGATAATTCATTCGGGATTCACTCAAATCGTTTTCTAAACCAAATCTATATAGAGAGATAACGTTGGTGTTGAAAACGAACGAAATGGAGCCAAAAACATTGAAAACCTTTCCAATCGAACGATCCATGCAGGGTTGAAGACACTGCCAATGCTAATAAATTATGAAAGTACTGGAGTCACAGCTTTATTGGTTTCATAAATCTATGAAAGTTTGATAACATCTTCGGGACTCCGAAGCCAAATGTGCGACGCTAACATTAGCATACAGCCATACAAATGAAATATAGTTTATAGTGAGATGAACATAAATAAATAAATGGACACTTTTCTGCTTAGCAGAAGGCGGACTTATTGCTGGAGGAAATCTCTTCCAGTCAACCTTTATACACTACAACACATTCGTATTGTTAGTGAATGGGTTTCGTCACGGTGTTTTCCTTGCCGGGGTGCATTGTAATTTTGCACACAATTTTTTACCGAGATTTAACGCACACAACGAAAGCCAAGCTTTCCTTTTAAAAATGTGTGAATAAGTACTGACCGTTGATACAAATAAAACTATACTGCGAGCAATCACCAATAAATCTTGGAATCAATCTAAAATTTCGTTGGCCTCGACAGTTTTAAACTGATCAATGGAAGCAAATTGCTCCTAAATCTTTTTCTTTAACTGCACGAGCGGCCGTACTCTCGTCAAAGGCGTATTACGGAACATTATTCAAACTAAATTAAGTCGAATCGAAACCGAATCCTAGTTAGAGCCTAATTGTTGCCGAGCTCTCGCGCTGGAGAGCCTCCAGATTGCTCATAAAATTGAGGGTAATGAAGGACATTAAGCAGCGGCGAAACTTGGAGAGACATCAAAAACTCGTTTTTTCCTCGCTGTCATTCTCTCGTAAAAAGTTAAAAGTACAAGTGATCTGATGCTATCGCGAAGTTTGGGGTGAAAATTGACACGAATGTTCAGGTCGAAACGTTTAGCGGATCTTTTGAAGTATAAACTTGAACGTTACGCGTCCTAAGGGCGAGGTTAGGCGGAACGTTATCAGTAGGTCTGCATCAAACGTTAGCACTGAGACCTCGATTTACTTGAAAATGGAACTTATCTTGCCGAGTTTACCTTATAATGTCCCTGAGATAGCGCCTAATGCGCCATTGGAACCGCATTGGGAAACTTTCTGGTAAAAGATCGAATTACGAGTACTTGTGTGTGTACGAACATCGTATACGAGAGGCCGCTTTAGCTAAGTTGTAAGAACGACATAAAATGTTATGTATCGTGTGACGGTCCGTTACTACATCATGGTGAAATAAGACAATTTAACAGGTACCACGAATTGTATATATAGTACTAGCATATACACCTATAGCTACAACTACACCTACGCCTATACCTACACCTACTCCTCCAACTACACCTACCCCACCTCCTACCCCTACTCCTACTCTGTAGGTGGACCAAATTTTCATGGCGATCGTTTCAATGGCGTAAAAGTTTATGCGGTACAGCGCTATCTAGTGGCGAGATATAACAATATGGATAGAGATAAAATATTTTCCTTATTCCAAAACCTACATACACCAGTTTTCATAGCGATAGGTTGAAAGTTGCTGAAATTGATACAGTGCAACGCCATCTAGTGGCGAGGTACAACAAAGTGAAAAGCAAAAAAAAAGTTCCACTAACAAGAACTGTACAAAGCTTGAACTCAAGGTAAAAGTGAGTGTAAGGAGAAAGGAAGTACTATTGTGATCTGTAGAAATTTCGAAATTGAGATTTTGACTGATTAATGTCTACATTCAGCCTCTTCAATTTCAAAAGGCTCATTTTGCTTAAATAAAGTGTACAAAATTTAAATACAGTAAATTCCCTACACTGCATTTTATCATTACAGTAGACAGTAGAAAAGTCAAAATAACAGTAAATTTACTGTAATTACAGTGAATCTAGAAGCACTGGTAGGTATCGATCAACGATTTCAAGGGAGTTTGGAAAAAATTTACTTGAAAAATCTTCGCGTGTGTCGACTGTGAGCCGATTTCTTTCAAAATTGGTGCTTTTGTGCTACCGTATTTTGATGACACTGTAAACATGCGGTACGTCGCGGGCAAAGGATGCATTCGTGCTGCCGAATGCCGGGAAGGATGGCAAAATATCGGAGAGACTATGCCCAGATGACACCCTTAGCGCCAGTGTATAGGTACTACAGTATACACCTTCCGAATTTTACCCCAGGCCAGTGTATCCCTGGAAATACACCAGAGACACCCTACTTCGGAGGCCAGTGTATTCGTCTGTATACACTTAACCGTACATTTTGTATCAACAATAAATTTCCCTGTCGCCCACTACCACTGGGTTCCGAATATGTAGAGAAATAAAAAAATTATGAGTAAACAGAATAAATATTAATATTTATATGCTGAAAACAGTTTATTGAAAATAAAAATCGCATTACAGCAGACTTGGAACTCAAAATTAAAAATGTATAACTGTTTTTATAAAGAACATTACTGTTATCTGTGGAGAGGGTCCCAAAATGAAATAAAAGAGAAAATTAAAATCTATTTCCAGGTTTTCACCTGACCCGTGAGGAAGTTTTGGTCAAAGATGTGTACTTAGAGGCCAGCAGAAGCAGCAGCGTGTACTCGCTGGAATATAATAAATTTAGTTAGTTTATTTATAACACCTTAAATAAAGGAGGCAAAATGGCTCTGGGCAGGGGGAGAAAGAAATTTACACAATATTTTAAGACCCGTAGATGCCCATTTCTGAAACAACAAAAAAAGGGCAAGTCCAAGCAATTTCTCATCGAGAAGCTTGGCGCTGAGGATGTTAAACGCTGATGATGATCATGAATACCCATCATGCTATTGTTCTTCCAACTTTACATACAAATCAATAATAATAATATTATATTCTCCAAATTTCGTTGATAAACAAGATTTATACATATAAATCATAGCAGATATGACGGGGCAAAGTTACCGAACGCGACCGTCTCATTCCACTTGTTTCTGTTTATTCGTAAAAAAAATACGAGTATACCTTAAACAATTCATACCATTCCCAATGTAACTTTTTAATATTACGACGCGAAGCTTCAAATAAAACTCGAATTTGCTATTATCGCAAAGCCTGGCCGTTTTGTTTTTACAATACATCCTTAACTTTATTGTGAACTCATAAAAGACCCGAGGAACCTTATCAAAATTAACCCCCCAAACCTCCCTCAATGTTACGGGTATAATGACTCAGAAATGGAAATTCTCGCCCTGATGCCAAAGTCATTTGAGAATATCTGTTAATTGCTTAATAACCGGGTTATGCGTACTCGTATTACCATTTATTGTTCAGTGCTAGAAACACGCTTCGGCCTTTGTAGCTCAGGATCAATAACTCTTGCTATGGGATTGGAGCAATATAATTTTAATTATAGCTACTTGGGGTTAAACAGTAGTATGTTAGTTAAGTAAATAAATAGATTGTGTTTAGTGTCTTCTTCTTCTTCTTTGACTTTTGATGGTCCGCTGCTGGACGTAGGTCCCACCAAGATGTAAGATAACCGTCAGCTTCCTTTAGGTTAGGAGATTGGTATTTAGTGTTTAGTTTTTAGTGTCGGTGGAAGTAAATTATCTACTTATAATTAATGACTAAAATTAATAAGCAGAATTTTCAAAACTCTGTACGAGAAATAAAAACGGTTTAACTTTTCACAAAAGAAAAATTTAACTACAAATATTTTACATGTATATATTAATTTTTTTATTATTTGCCGTTATTATATACCGTTTTATACGCTTTTATAAATTGCTCCGTAGCTGCAATAGTTATAGAGATATTCGTAGTTTAAGATATATTAGTTAACCTGAGTGGCCTTTCCAACTTCGATATAACATCAGGTTTTTGAAATTAACTAAGGCTACGGAAAATTACCTTGGCTTTATATATCTTTGAAAACTCGCACCGAATTGCATTAGTTTAATCGGAATCGACAGGTGGATTCTAATTAAACTAGATAAACTTCAGTGTAGAGGAACGCGGGGTAAACATAGCCATCGACTTCGACATACCGCCGTTACATACAGAACAAATACATGAATACTTCTTACACTGGTGATATTTTTTACGTCATAATGTGGCATTTTTCTTAGGCCTTCAGATATACAATGTTATGATGATATTCTCAGTATGACTTATAGTTTGAGAGAAAAAACAAAAACCAGCGATTGAAACTTAATGGTTCTTAAAATAAATTCGTCGTACACGGAGTGCAAAGACGTTGTAACGTAAAAGTGTGGTGGAGGCAAGTTTAGTCTTAATTCTATCATAATATGGCAATGTATCACTTATGTATAATTTACGAGAAATAACCTGCGATAGAAAATGTCATGAATTGAAAAAATAACTTTCCATTACTCGGAATTACTCGGAATCACAAAGTTATTGTTGTGCGGTAAGTGCAATCTGAAGTAATTGCTGAGGTGATCAGGACACTGCAGTAGTTTGTCAGAGAGATCGTGCGTCGACGAATGGCTGGCTTATTGCCATTATTAAAACTCGAGGTTAAAATGTATCATAAAAATGTAAAGTTCATCTTGGCATTGGGGCAGAGCTTACTGCCCCAAAAATATGGTTGAGAGATGCGATTGCTGATGGCGTGGTGCTCGTGAACGGGTGCTGTTTTTGGAGACTGACCCAATTGTCAACATGTTGAGCATAGCATGATTTTATGCTTACATAAGTCATGCGTGTACAACTAAATTTTGTAATTATTGGTTTTAACACGTCGATTTATTCTACGATCGAATTAGTAATGTTACATTTTCTACAACGTAAACTGTCTGTAATTTTTTTCTAAATTCATTTTCTACATTAACCCCTGGAGGGGTTAAACATATTTCCATACTTTTATTTGATGATTCACTACGAGATTATGACCTTTGCAAGTAATTAGTTGATTTTCAAAACCCTTTTTCATTTCATTTTAGTGTTAACATTAAAATTTGTGTTCTCTTAAAATTTTTCTTTAGCTCGTTTATATGTTTCTTTTTTTTTAGTTCCCAGCATCAAACATCTAATATTATTAATGTATGTGTTAAATTTATACATAAAGCTGAATCTTTGAATTGTACTGTCAGGTTCCTGAATAAAATAAAATAAAAAAAGCTTGTAGGAAAACAAAAGTTGACATATTTTGTTATGAATTTCAGACAGAATTTCTGTCATGATCATAAGCTCTGCAATGTGCTATCTGTGGTCGATGAGAAAAATAATAAAGAGATGATAAATGACAAAATGTACGTCTAGACATACAATTCATAAACGTTGCTTAAACGGACGTTGAATTTTTTTCCAGCGAAATTAATTGACAGTTCTTTTTAGCGGTGATAATCAAACTGGCTAAATGCTATTTGTAAATTATAACTAATATTAGTGCAGCACAATAGACTCTGTCCACGTCAAGGCTATCCTAACCAAATGCTCTCAATAAGTTATCTTTCTATGTGCTGCTCTGTATTCTGCTGAGATGTTGATTATTTAATGTGCAATTATAGAGAGGCTTTGGCGCGCGTGGCGGAGGTGGCGTATGGTAAATATACCATACGTATTGGTGAAGCAGCTTATTGCCAAATATTGTGTTAGAACTGTGAATCTGTATTCTCGTACTAGTGTCAATACTGAACAATATTAAGTGTATAACACATTTGCTTCTACTAATCCAACTGCCTGCATTGTGTGGATAGCTAAAGGAGGAAGGAACAAAGAAGACAAACGAAAAAATAACCCCATACTTTTTTTATTATTTCCCGTTATTATATACCGTTTTATACGCATTTTTTTAAATTGCTCCGTAGCTGTAATAGTTATAGAGATATTCGGAGTTTAATATATATTAGTTAAGAATTTCGCAGCAAATAGCTCAATTTTTAAGACTAGCCTCGAGTGGAATTTCGCTATCATAATTGTTTGTTTTTTTTTTATTTATTGAAACTGACACGGATGGCTACTACACCTAATGAACCAGTATTTCTGGTACCAGTGATGTCAGCCTAAACACATTAGGGACTTATGTAGGTAGGAGCCATATCAGCGCTTCCCTCAATTCCAGCCGGCTACACTGAACTGGACGTAAAACACGAACTATGTTTCATAGCCGC
>WYDE02046609.1:0-12408 GCA_009867175.2 Adela reaumurella | reverse complement strand
GTCGAATGCATTAACGCCTACGATTGGTTGAGACCTCTTCACTCACTCATGTGATGTTAGACCGGTAGAGGCACAGGAAGGGACGGTAGGTGGGGAGGGGCAGGAGATGCGGACAGGGCGGGACGGCGCGCGGCGGTGGTGTTGCGTGACGGCGGGAGGGTCGGGGAAGGGGGAGTTACGGATGGTGGATAAGTGCAACACAAGTTCGACACAAGTGAAAGGTACCTACTTCGTTCCAACCGGGTGTCACACGACACCCTCGTTTTTTACCCAAGACGGAACGGACGTCTATTTTGATAAGGCTAGGTGAGTAGCATCTGCCGATGAATGGGACAGACTATTTGTAAAACATCATACCACAGTTTACTTATGCTGTGATCATACATAGGGTCAGAGAAATAGACAGAAACATAGTAATTCTATAAAATGATTAAAAACAAAATTAAAAATTTTGAAAAACCCACGACGAAATCGAAATATGATTAATTTTTTTTAAACCCCTGACTACCCAATAAAATGCGTTGCGTGCTGCCATTTCCTGTCCTGAAATGAACTACAATTTTGCATTTACTCGAAATTATGACGAGTAGGTACGCAAATTGATATTAATACATTAGATGTATACATTTCAAGAGACACATAACTAATACCTGTTACATTTTAATTGAAATTGGGAACAAATATGGAAATGGCAGCCCCCGAATAGTTTTCTTGGGTAGTCGGGGGTTCTCAAAAATTTTATTTAATCCTTTTTCGATTACGTCGTGGGGTTTTTTAATTTTTTTAATTTTGCATTTGAATACGAAAAACAGAATTCTTGAAAGCGTAGTAAAAAAAGAGAAAAGGTGATTTTGTTAAACTTTTTACAAGATGTAGCGCCGAATTTATTTAAAAAAGACCATCGGGTCAACCGTTTGTTCTTACATACTGGAAATGTTCTTTTTTCAGTGTTGGTACTTTTATCGCTAAATTTAGGTGATTTGCGAGCAATGATTGCTGCGGTATTACGCGGCGGCATTGACGCGCGGTTTGACAGCTCTCTTTGTGATGACATAAGTTGGCAGGTTTTATCGATTCGTAGTACCTATGTAGTGTTGTAAAGTAAGAATTTAGCGCAAATTCATGAGAACGAAGAGTTTTACTATTTTAAAATTGAATATTTTATTTATTGAAAGCGCGACATATGGCGGCGAGTCACCCAGAAGGTGATTAACGACGCCCATGGACATTCGGTTTTAGCGGGGGTTGCGATGCCATGCGGGCCTGACAGGTGCATATTTACGCCCCTCTTGAAAGACTCGAGACTGTAGATGGAGGGAAATGTATGGGCAAGGACAGACAGTGTTCCATAGTTTACCGGTTCTGTAGATGAAAGATCTACAGGACAGTTTGTTACGCATCCGCGGCAAGTCCATCGTGTAGGGATGCAATCTCTGCCGAGTTCGTAATTTACAATGATAACATGTATATGCACCAAACAATGCCAAAATTAATTTCGTACATATCTTGTCACAGAACACCCAAAAGTAAGCAATAACATGGTTATTTCAAATTTAAAATATTATTATTAGTGATAAGGTAAATTTTAGAAATTGCACATACCTACATACATAACGTCACGCCTATTTCCCAGTGGGGTAGGCAGAGAAAACGGATCTCCACGTGCCACGATCCTGACACACCTCTGACGCTTCTTGCACTTGCATAATATTCTTCATACATGCTCGTCGGTTACGGGTACTGCGCACTTGCCCCTTTTTGAGAACCTGATCGATCTGTTCTAGTTATGTGCGTCTAGGGCGACCCTTCCCGACTCTTCCACTCAAATTCGCTCCAAAAATTACTTTCGTTAGTCTTCTATACTTCCAACATGACCGAACGACGGAAGCATTCCATCTCAATCTTTGTGACTATATCTTCTTTCAGACCACAACTTCTGCACTTCGACTCGCCTTCAGAATTACTCAATCTGTCTTCATTAACTCCACACATACTTCTCAACGCGCGCATTTCCACAGCATTTATTCTGCTTTCGTGCTTCGTCAGCCACTCCCAACTTTCACTCCCGTAGATACATCAGTGTGGGGCCAGAACTCAACCATGGACGGCCAAAAGTGCCTTCTTGGACATACTTTGGCTGCTCATAATAGCGTACAAAGCCCCATTCACATGATTTCCGGCTTGCACTCTTTTCCATATCTCCTACACATTTTCCATCCCGTGTGAACATATTCCCCAGATATACAAATTCGTTCACTTGCTCCAGCCACTCATCCCAAATCATTAAATTACATTCTGAGATAATTTCATTCCTCTCCAGTACCATTATTTTCGTCTTGTTTACATTCACTTTCATTCCTTTCCTCGTAAATGCTTTTACTATATACTAATAAACATGTCCTGCAATTCGCACACCGCAGAAGAAAGGATCAATTGATCGTCGGCGTACAAGAGACATTTCACAACTAACTCACTCATTCTTAGTCCACAATCATTCTTTTAGATCAGCCAAGCAGCTGTCCATGAATAGGTTGAACAGCCAAGGTGACGCCACACACCCCTGTCTGACGCACAATATTAGGTCCTTAAATATGAAATTGGCGTTTTTTTCTAACCGACTTGGAATTAGATCTTCGAATTTATTTAGAATTTCGCATACAAGTAAATTTTATTTTAAAGAAATTTTATTTGATTATGAAATGCTGTTACTCGTTTGTTTCGTATTCCTTTGTTTTTGCTAGGATATAGTCACAGTCAATATCATGTCTTCAAAGACAATTCGTGTAATTTTTGAATAAGAGTTCCTTTACGTGAAAACTATCCATCTCAAATGACACGCAATATATATGATCTTTAAGGAACTAACATTGCAAATGACGAACAATGCGTTATTGATTCAATCTCATTTCTTTTTGGAAATTTCGACTTTGAAAATAACCCAGTGGAAGCCCAGAGGACTACAATTGATGAAGGCGATAGAGCTGCCAGATACGTTTCAAACTGCAGCAGCTAGCACCGGGTTTTAAATTTTATAGACCTAGGTATTTTATTGACTACTTTTACATACGAGACGTTGATGACGTTTGCAGACTTTTTATCTAACAGCAGAGTCCGGATAACGCGGATAACCCGCTTGGCTGTTAACTTAGGGTTATTACTGTTCGATATCGGTCTAGTTTCGCCCTAGCTACGGAATGGAAGTCGGTGCACTTCGCGATACATTTATGCCCTCTTGTCCGGTGTTAGTTCCAAGTTGAATACCACAAATTCCGTTGTGGCGGCTGACCGAGACCGTGACCATTAATCAGGCAGAAACACGGACCTTTGTCTGTCTGTTATTCGGAATTCAAAAACTAAGGAGACATGTCGGGTAGCCCAGTGAATAAAACGAATCTTATGTCCTAAGGGCTTATTACAAGTTTGGCATGGGTCTTCGTGTGCGTTGTAAGCGGATTTTATGTGGAAAACAGAACAGCGGCGTTGTATGTGTAACGAGCTACTCTATTTTCGTACAAAATAGTGCGAACAACCCATAAAAAACTCGTAATATGCCTACTAGAACTCTAGTCTTACGCGAGAGATCATGGGTCTGAATCCACCTGGTTAGGCTACAAAATACAAAGTGTTTCCGGATGTTATGTGAGGAAAGACATTAACACCTATTAAATTATAATTGGAAGTAATAACCCGGCGAAGTTAATTTGAGACTTTACTCGGATAAACGTGATTCCTTTTTTTATCAGATCCTTCAATTAACTTCGTCTGGTTATAATTGCATACGGAAATACCTACAAATCCGCCGTCTTCCAAGCAGAATGAAATAATTCTAAATTACACGTGAGTGTAGCTATGGGTAGGTACTCAGATTTAGCATTCACATGATTTATTCAGCATTAGTGTGGTAGTACACTACACTTAAATTTGTCAATATTTTACATCTTACATCATGTTCGATTACGCGTACGAGAAGAGCCGCCAAGAAACTTCGCAGTGTATTTTTTCGAAAGTCTTTCTCACAATAATTTGTGACGTACAAATAAACACCGTCCACACTCCTTAAACTACTGTTTGAGAGTTTGATTAACAACACTTTGCTTGATAATTGTGACAGCACAAAATAAATAAAAACCAAATTTTCAGGTGATAAGGAGGTGTCAAAAGAATTTGATACGTTAATGTATCAAATCTTCTAAATTAGTATTTTTAATACCATATTGCAATACAATTTCTTAAATAAAAAAAAATTATATGATACTCAATGTATCAGATTGTTAAGAATAGTTACAGATTGTACCATGACAAGGACCATAATGCACTCAGATATTATTAGTTTTGTTTTAAAATATGTTTGTTTTATTGTGCTTTCGCCGAAACCTTTTCGAAATTTATTGCCGGTTTTTCTACAAGGGCTTAATCGAACCCGATTTAAAATGTAATACTTTTACAAGTTCAAGTGTAGTGTAATACCATAAGAATACTGAATATAGAATGAAGAACTAAGAACTTTATAATTATAAATTTAGTAATTTAGGAGAAACCATTAATAGCTTATTTTTATAATGTTTTTTTTATAATATTTCAAAATTTTAATTGTATGTGCAATTGTGTTTTTCTAATAATAAATAAAATATAAAATAGAATTTCAAGTCAATGTGTGTCTCTTAAAGCTTTATTTACACTGTAAATGCCTTCTTTACAAGAATTGATTTATTTTGAATTGATTTTGTATTTCTTGAAACAGCTATCATTCAGATTCTTTATTTCTGCTGGAAGTATGCTTTACAAATATACTTAGTTTTTTTTATGTTTCGGTTTGTATCTTTAGTTTTACTGTAAGATTAATTTACAAGTAGGTAGGAAAGGTATTGAGAACCCATCGAATCAATTTAAATGACTAACAAAATTAATAATTTCAAATCTATTTCATATTTTCCGTTAATATTGCATCCAAGAAATATAAAGCTATATAGAAAGCTAATCATATTAGGTAAAATGAAAAACGCATTAACTGTACACACAATTTTTTTCTTTTGTGCAGGCGAGTCGCCAGCAGCCATACAACACGGAATCACCGGTGGTTGCGCGTCCAATCTACAATCTGCAAAAGTAATGCTAGTGTTGTTTGTACTATGGAACGTAACTCATAAGTTAATTTAAGCGTTGACGTAATTTTTTAAAATGTGTTAAATTCCTAGCTAAATAAAATTTAAAACCGATGAAAATAAAATTGTTCCTTCATTACGAAAATTAAAAATTTTGGATGTAAAACTCCGACTTTCTTCCGGCGTTCTGCTCTACCAACATAAAACGTAGCGTGATGAATTATTTTTTTAAACACTCCATAAAATTCTCTTATTTATGTGAATCACCTCATCTATTTCTGATCGGCCGTTGCAGACAAAAGTGGTAACAGACATACACATAAACTTACACAAAATCTCTCACCCCAAACACAAATACCAAATCCGTCATCGGGGTCAAAAATGAAAGATGAGATTAATTCTTCTGATAGATCACCGTTGATATAAACGGGATAGATCACCGTTGATATAAACGGGATAGATCACCGTTGATATAAACGGGATAGATACCCGAAACGGATGCCCCCAAGAAAAAATCGCACGATGTTATGTATGTAAATATACCTATTTTTTTTTATGAAAAGTGCGAAAATTTACGTGCGTCAGGTAGGTAATACTTAAATGCTATCAATGTCTGAGGGTTATGAATTCATGTCTGTCGAACAGGCATATCGACAGAAAGTTCTAGGTAACAGAAAAGCGGTATATACCTACATTTAAAGGGTTTGTATTTCCTTGACATTTCCTTAATTCTGTACTGCACTACCATACCATTTGGAGTAAAAATGGACACAATTTCTCTGGAAATTATAATGTTTTTTTATTTTCATAGAAAGTGGGCAATTTTTATCTCCAAAAGGTTATGGTAGTGTAGTACAGAATATTGAAAATATCACGGAAAATAAAACATTTCGAATTTATTTGCCGCTTAAAATTTAAAAAAATTATGAGAACTCCCATATAGAGAAGTCCCATATAAATAAATAAAACAAATATAGACTTTTCTGCTTAGCAGAAGGCGGACTTATTGCCGGAGGCAATCTCTTCCAGTCAACCTTTATACACTACCTACAACACTTTGGTATTGTTAATGTATAGGTTTTTTTTTATTTTGCACAAATTTTTACCGAGATTTTAAAATCCGGTAAAATTGTGCGCATACCAGGTCTCGAACCCACGACCTCTCGAGTAAGAGGCGTGCGCCCATAGTACCCATACAGGTACCTCCCATAGTACAATCTGCCAATATGCGTCAAACAGTCGGTTACCGGCATTACCGGCCTACCGAAAGCCGCCTGGGCGAGTAAGAAATGACAGTGACACAGTTAAGTCTGTGTAAAATCTATGTGCTTTCCGCTCGCACCTCTCACTCACTCGGTCGAGTGAGAGGACGGCCGGTCGCAGGGCTGGGCAGGTATTCTGCGTCGAAACGCTGAGTGCTCACTCGCTCGAACGAGTGATTCAATGAGAGTTAACGAGAAAACGGGTGTTTTTTTTAATCACCCGTGTCCTTTTAGGGGGTTATTCTCTAGCCTAAAGAGCAATTTTTGTTCTAAGAATTTTGGAATTTACAAAAAAAAAAAATTTTTTCTCCATACATTTAGAGAAAGAATACATAGATTTTTTTTAAATGTATGAAAAAAATATTATATTGACGAATTTCGCTACCGTTTTTTTCCACGAATCGACTCAATATCCGATTCTGATTAACTTCCTAAAAGGAAGCCGGTCAATAAAAAACACTCTGTATAGTGTATTTATACTAACGATATTTTCTCATAATATGTCCTTAGTGGTCCTTATGGTTTAGCACTTAGAAGATGATGCAACGCATAATAAGGGTATAAGTAAATGATGGATAACTATGTATGTACCTAGGTATATCGAAGGCTGAACAAAAGTTTGACCTTGCCATCGGGACCATGATGGATGACTGTTGCGCTATTGTCGACAGCACAATAGCCTCCTAGATGGTTGGTACGACCTATTCACGCTCTATGTATTTATAGGCTTTTCATTCCTAAATGAAACGGCGACCTTCACCTTCGCGGGTAACTGTGTTTAAAAATATTGATGTTTCTGAAAATATTGAGGAAGGTTAAAAACATATAGAAATGCCATTTATGGTTTGATGATTCAAATAGGTAAATAAAGACTATATTCAACGAATAACTGTTTAATCCTGCGATTTCGCAATGGATTTTAATGGAATAAAGTAGTTACAGTCGACGAGTCTCATTTCTGTGCATCGTAGACTTTGAACCCGATCACGTGACCAGATATTGTTTATCTCATATGTATAACACGGTCGGCGGAGGCGAGGCGCGTAGGTAGGGAGGGACTCTCTCTCTCTCTCTCTATACCGTAGCGCATGCATATTGGCGGGAAAAGATTCACAGATATGAAACGAGGCGTATGTAAATAAATTACATATTTACTTAACTAACCTGCTCATTCAAATTACCTTGGTTGTGATATTTGTTATAGGGTTGGAATCAGACACATACCGTAAGTAAGTAGGTATCATCAATTCATAAAACAACAGACTTTCAGTCAAACTTGATTTATACACATTTATCAAATTTGTCTTCTCGTTGGATGTAAATTGATATTACCAACAATCGAAATGATAAATGATATTACAATCGTCACGCCATCCTTACATGTCACAAACTAGTTATATATCCGCTTACTTCCAGTCTAAAAACTCGGAGCCATCAGTAAATCTAAATAAATAACGAAACCCACCCCACGTAATCCCAGATTCGATGTAAGTAAATATATAAACAACGTTCAGCCCTACGCAGGCAAGACAGTGCGCTCGGGCCCATAAACCTCCCGGAGCTCATTCATCCATCAAGCAATGAGTCCCCACATTTTACGACCCCGCAGTCGATGTAGCGGACTGATGCGACCGAATTGCGGAGAACTAACGTGGAAAAGGGTGCGGCGAATGATACGGCTCTTTGTTGTGAGATCAACAAAGTTCATATTATATATGTACCTATACCAAAACAATTTGCTTATAATGTAGGTACTGAAAGTAATATGAAAGATTTTCAGAAAATTTAGGTTATTAATATATTTGTTTAATACTGGTATCCGAGTGTCAGATTAGCCGAGCTGGCAAGAGCACGCCTCTCAAGCGGGAGGTACAGGTTCGATCCCCACTGGGAGCACAATATTTATAACTTTTAAACTTGTGCTAAAATGGCTGCTGACAGTCCGGTTAAGGAAAACATCACGAGGAAACTCACTTCCAAGCCGGTTGGTCACCGTGGAAGTGTATGACTATATCTTCTCATATCATGTAAATGAGAGAGGCCTGTACCCAGCAGTGGGGTGAATAAATGGCTGCAAAGGTAGGATACTGGTATATTATGTACCTAAGTACGCTATTGTACACACGTGTATTTTGAAAACGTTACAGTGGAAAGAGACAAAATGCCGAAGTCCCACTTACTCTATTGTCGGCGTCAATATGACGGAAAGAGATCTCGAATTTGTCTCTATTTCCGGTGTAACGCTTTCTGACGATAACACTGTACCTATTGAAGCAGGTAAAACTTGGAAAACATCGACCAACTTAAAGTATTCGTACAAGATATAAGACACGAAAGCCAGCAGTAATGCTGCATAACTTGGTGATAGGACCATCATCAAGAAGTTGTCTTATCGCGGTGTTTTATGTGTCTTACATCCGCGGGAAATACCTATACAGCTGATGTAGCCTTCCGTGTCAGCTTCAATGAAAAAAAACAAAAAGAACATATGCAATGGGACTACTCCCTTATTTATGTTACCTACCTACTGGAACCCACTGGGTTTAAAATAATCGGTCCTTTAAACGAAGAAGTTTACTTTACCCTGAACGTGCCTACTATCAAACATTCATCTACTATCTGTCCCAATATGTAATAGTAACTACGCAAACATAGTTCATCGCACAGGTTCTATTCTACCAATATGAATTTTCGGTTAATCTCAATTTCATGAATTCGAGTTTTCATGAGAACATGTACCTCTAAAACAGATAATAGACTTCCCATTAAATTCATCACAATCGTGAGATGAAACCCCGACCGAGTCGCTCAATGCATCTCGCATTGGTGAAATTTTACGAGAGTAATAAAATTGTATCCCCTCCGCGTCGCGCGCGCCGCCGCCACCCCAGCGAGACAGTGAATTACAAATTTAGCGAAAATAATATAACTGACTTACATAAACCGTTTCTGTTGATGTCTTTTTAGTAAGATTAGGTAATTTACTACCCAATTTTAAGGCTTTCTTTTACTCCTTCAACTTTCATTTCCGCGTTTATAATGAGTAAAAAAGAAATATTTTTCATTATTTCTTGGCAGAAACTCTCATCACTTTCGTACACTTGTGCACTGGTGCAGTGTAATATTTTTCGCGTTTTCAAAGTTAATTATATATATGTATAAGTAGTGCCGTAAAAATAACAGCACGGGTTTTCTGATGTGTTCACTGAATCATCAAGGCAAAGATCTTTGGCTTGTGTCGGGATATCATGCGTATCACATTAATGTGATCCCTTTGTTGAGGTGTGGAACTGCTGCAAGACCTAAAAGTCTAACCCTTCATTTTCCTAATTTTCACCTTGCCGGTGCTACGGATGTTATAGGTACTCACCGTATGATACGTATACAACGCTAGAATATTTTACACCGGTGAGGGAAATGGTGAGTGCTGCCGAGTGCCGGGAGGATTGGAAACAAATTGGAGAGCGTATGTCAAGCAGTGGACGGTTAGACAAATTAGAGATCTCTTTCTGGCATATTGATGCAGATGTTTTGGTATAAAGGGACTTGGGAATTCTGGCAACGATTTTAAAATAGAGTATCGCATCTGCGCTATTCGCCATACATTCACATCGCCATTTACTGTAGAGCTGCCTAAAGTGCGGACTAAGTGCTAGAGTATTTCTTCTATTATCCGCAATGCGAAACTCAGGCATGCACTTCCTCCCGATGTGTTTGTTCCCTGCAGTGTATGTCTTGGAATCTTTCAAGAGGAGCATAAACATGCGCCTGTCACGCCGGCACGGAATTCGGAACCCCCGATCGCAACCGAATGATTTTAGGAGAATATCGTGGGCAGAACAACCCACGCTGGCGCGCCAAGTGTCTTGCGTATCCATAAAAAAAGTTAGAGTGCGTCGTTTTTATCTCGAGATCACGTACGGTCGAAAAGTTTCACTTTTGACGTCTGAAGAACCTTGTAAAGATAAATTATTCTTTAGAATGCGTGCTTGCAAAGCGTAGTCTAAATTTGACAAGGTTCCTACCGGACGTCTTGTGTTGAGATTTCGTGCGTATCCCCCTAAGCCCATCAGTGCACAAAACTCTGCCTCACATACGCACATGTGCAAATATGTGAAAAATGAGAAATACAATACACTTACAAACTAAATAACTAATTCAATAACTATATCTAACATAAAACTAATGTAACCTACAAATCAAATAACTTATAAATAAAATATCGCACCTAAATTTGTGGGAGTCGCGGCTTCTAGGCAAGCGCCAAGTACACTCGCTGCGTTACTCCTTACAATCTCTATGGCGATTCGCCGTATAAAGAAGTCCTTGGTGCGGACGTCTCCGCATTTGTCAACCAAGAGCTGCGTTTGTAGACATTTGCCTGCACATATTTGGAGTATTTTGGGTTGCGGAGTAGCCTAGTTGGCGAGCGCGCGCCTTTTACTCGAGAGGTCGCGAGTTTGATACCTGGTAGGCGCACAATTTTTCCGGATTTTAAAACTCGGTTAAAATTTGTGTGCACAATTACAATGCACCAATGCACAATTATATGTGAAGTAAATCACTGTGAGGAAACCTATCACTAACCATACAAATGTGTTGTAGTGTACAAATGTTGACTGGATTAGATTGCCTCCGGCAATAAGTCCGCCTTCTGCTAAGCAGAAAAGTCTATATTTATTCATTTGGTGTAGGTATATCGCAAACGAGAATCTTAAAATCAGCTTTTTTTCAAAATATGGGTACCTACTGATTATTCAGAAAAGCTATATTACAATTTCGGGGTCTGCTTATGTGTATAAAGTTTTATTACAATCGATATCTCTTCCAGAAGAGAAAGAAATGTTAATTTGGAATTGGTGTGCAAACTTGAAGGAGCTTTTAAAAGAAAAATCCTTGTAGGTACATACACCGTAGTAGGTACATACACCGTAGTAGGCACATACACCGTCGTAGGCACATACAGATTCTGTATCTCTGATACTGAAAACATTTGAATTAAAAAAAAATTGTTTATGCAAATCTACAATACTGCAACGTATAAATAAAATTTTGAGAGTATTGTTTAAAAATTGTATGAAGGAAAAAAACATTTCTTTGCTCAGTTGCAAAAGTCGTAGGACAACAGGTTGTTCAGTTTCATGTACAGAATCACCACCTTTCGGGTAGTAGGACCTATTACGTAACACCGTGTATAAACATAGGATAAAACCTACAGTGGATAAAACCTAAATAATCCACTGAATTCATGAAAGAAATGTGCAAATAGAACTTAGTTTCCAAAAACTATCACAGAGACTACCCACATATAAACAGAACTCAGAAAGAATGACATGGTTCTATTTTGATACAAAATTACAATTTATTTTACAATCAATGGTACCAACCTGGTGTGCTGGGGTGATTTAGCCATACGTGTCAGTTTGAATAAAAATATATATAAATGCATACAGTTAATATCTACAACACTGCACGCCTAGAACCTAGAAATTTAGAATGACTGGCTAACTATGGGCGCTTTCTGCATCCCTCCTGCGCTGAAGTGGAAATCCATGATATACAACTGGTCCCCTGAGCTTCTTCAGTTCTGCTTAAATGCGCTCCAACTGACTCTCCCTGACCCGAGTAACCTGGTCCGATGGGGAAAATCTACAAACAATGTATGCCCATCGTTTAAGGAATTCGTAGGTACTGCCAAGCACTTGCTATGTGGATGCAAAATACTACTTGAGAGAGGCCAATATTCCTATCGTCATGATAAAGTCCTCCAAATCATCAGAGAGGCCATCAGCGTGTCCATTGCACGGAATAGGAAGGGACAAGCCAGTAGTGGCTTCCAGAGCAACAAATTGGTGAAGCCGGGAGCCACTAAGCTGCCAAAGGATAGGACAACACCTTCCTCAATCTTGGGAGTAGCAAACGACTGGCTATTGTTGATTGATACAGGTGAGAAGCATTACCAAATGTCTTCAGAAATCTGTGTCACAGCATACAGACCGGACATACTCATATTCTCAAAGGCGACTAAGCATGTGGTGCTTGTT
>WYDE02046608.1:6709-18500 GCA_009867175.2 Adela reaumurella | reverse complement strand
GTGGATCAAAGAGGAGAAAAAAGTATCCAAAGATCCACATGTGGATCTCGACTGTGGATCAAAGTGGAATGAGGGAAGTTTTGTGACAAAACTGAACAAAAATACTTCTGTTTATCTTGTGGCTGAATTGATATTTTCTATTAGTCGTTCATTACATACAACATGAGAAGTTCATCTTTATTTTTTTTATTAAATATACGTAGGTATACAAATGTCTTTATTTTTTTTACTTACGGATTGTTAAAAATACCTACCTTCATTATTACTTTATTACAATATGAGATTTTCATCTTTATTTTTGTTAATAAGTATATTACCTGGTTACGTTGCTATTAAGAATGATCCTTTTGAAACTGAGTAACAAATGACGAAGTCAGTACCGAGAAAAAACGCCTCCGAGTAGATATAGGTATACGCACGTCGAATCAACGGACGTTCGTTCGTTCAATTCCAAAAGGTCTAATCTTAATAGCAACGTAACCGGGTAATACGTAGGTATACGAATTTGTCCATTTATTTATACTTATGGAAGAAACTGTGTTCTTTCTTACTTAGTACTAACAAGTAAGGTTCCTTCCTAGTTACTTCACTTCATGTCCTATGCCTTAACAAATGTATTATTAAATTACTTCACTTTATTTATTTTTTTTAAACCTACGTTCCTTAGTTGGGTGGCACATATGTGAAAGATCATCCTTCCTTAACTAACGTCACCAATGAAATTACACATAATATAAAATAATTACATTTACTCGGCATTAATGATTAATTTAAAAAATTTAAGTACTTACCTAAGTTTTCTATATGTATGTATAATAAATCAAACAAACCGAACTCAGTTATAGTTTTGTACAACTTTCGGTTTAGGTTCCGATTTCGGTTTCGTAAAAAAAATCTTTCACTTTCGGTTTCGGTTGCGTTTCGTTAGAACGACATTCGTTTCAACCCTACAATATATCGGCACCCACTGTCGTTTCAAACCCCGACCGAGATCGAACGAAAGTCCGAATTGGAAGTCGGTGTATGAACTAGATTCTGGTTCATACACCGACTTGCAAGTCTAGTTACTAGAATATCTACGTAGAGCGATTGAGGTTTAATGCGCCGCTGGTAGATTCGGTGCGGTGCGGCGAGACGCGAGTCCAATCCCCTCGCTGTGGACGTGCGAGTGCGAGCTTCTTCGTATTCACCTTGTGTATCCAACTCCGGCGCGGCGGCGGAGGCGGCGGCCTGCTCGCTTTCGCAGAATATTTTATCGAGAGCTCGACCGATAAGATATGTTTTAAATTATTCAAGAGTCGTCTGCGTTCTAAACTTTAAAATGGATTACGCAGAGCCGTCCGCGAGTCGCGAACTCTTTTAGCGAACAAAGGGGCGGTTTCCCCGGGGGCGACGCGGCGTATAGCCAGGGAGGCGGCGAGCCGAATAAAAATAGCACCCTATTAACCGCTCCGGGCTCCCCGTACGGGGGTGAAAAAATAACGTTAGCTAGTGTTCGTTACTGCTGTAATAAAAGTGTAGGAGTGATGGAATGGATCATCAAGTACTCTAATTTCTCGTAAAGCATTAGCTTTGCTCTTCGGCGTCGCCCGCGCGGTCCGAAATCGCGCTGCTCTTGTCGCTTAATCTTTCCTAAATAAATTGTGTATCTAAGCGCCATGTAAACAGTACTACTTATGATAGAGTTGGGAGGTATTTGTCTGTTATTGTTTTTAACATAATAAATATTTTTGTGTCGTGCAGTACGGGGGAAAAATGCAGTCTTTTTTCAAAAACGGTAATCCGTAGAATTGTGTTAGATACCAACTCTTTATCTTTTGAGGGAGCCTGTGCGCGTTTAAAACTCTTTTCGGTATTTTATTTTGCCCGTGGTTTCGCGCGCTGTAAATATTTTCAATAATCCTTAGTGCGTTGTATAAGGAGCTCCTTTCAAAAATTGCATGCTTCTATACCTATCGGTTTACGCTGTGCGTTGTCTGTCAGTGAGTCATTCAGTTGTTATTGGCAAAAGCCAATAACAACATGTAATTTTAACTTTACAAATTTCTACCAGATGTTCTAGCTAGCCAACCAGCATGTAGTAGGAAGTGCTGTAGTCAGGTGCATGGACAGTTGCACATGCTGGTTGTTACCGCCCCACCGCCGCCGCCCAGCCTTCGCCGCGCCGCCGCCCTGGCCGCACTCGACAATTCCTCCGAGGAATTTTCCAATCAACGCCTTCGGTATTTGACTCGTGAATTTCGCCTTATCTGGCTTAAAGTAAATTGCTTTACAATTTACTCGGGTCGGGAGCTCGAGAGCGGATCCCGGAGCCCGCGCGGGAATTATTTTTATTACGCCATCTTTCGCGTTGAATTTAAAAAAAACGCATGTTCGCTTGCAAATTTTCGGATCACGTCTCGCAGCTGAAAAATGTCTGGCTGTGATCTGAATACGGATATTGGGAGCGGATATCGGACTCCGTAAAAAGTTTTGCGCGCTTCCGATTTCGGCACGTGTAGATTTTGTGTTGTAAATGTTACTTTTGTCGAGGAGGTGAGTCTTGCGTTCGCGGTTTTATCGGTCTCGTCTTCGCCGTGCCGTGAGTACCCTCGGCTGTACTGCCGGCAGCGGCACTCGTGAGGTATACAAACGAGCGTCGCACTCATTACTCCCAAGTTATTCATTTTGAATGCGCCTCTGATTGACTCGGCGGCGGCCGAGCGTCTCCGCCCCGTCCGTCGCGCCGCCGCCTCCGGACGCGCCCGTGCGCCGCACCCTCGCCGCCTTATTTCCATCTTATTACTTCTAAGCCGATATTAACCCCGGCGCGCCCACTTCCACCTGTCTGTCACCCGGCTCTGTGAATTGGGTTAATGGCCTGCCAGCTGATTTCCTTTGCAAAAGCAAACGTGATTCAGAGACTTCGCCGTCGAGGACTTACAGAGGCGAACTCATTGTTTGCAAGTCTTTGCACTCGACATAAAGCGCAGTCACTGGCTCTACGCTGCTTTTCGCTGTTGTTCATACACCGAACCTTTATAAGATATTTGCGCTCGTCCGTCTGTCTGTCACGGATGTTTCTCTCGAAAACGACGTTACGTCCCAATTTTAATGTGTATCTGCATACTGCACACCATGTATACTGTAGATACAGTGTACAGTATGCAGACAGACATAGAGTCTAGAAGGGAGCAGCTCACAACGTCTACAGTTAATAGTCTACACTCAATAAATGGAAAAATTGGAGATGCAATTTTTGTATGAATGTGTTAATTCATAAATTAAAGTGTTGTAAGTCGGTTTAGGTTGGGTTAGGTTAGTTTTATAATAAATTAAATTTAATAATTCCATACAAAAATACGTGTAGACGATTTACACTATAGACATTTTAGACCGCCCTCTACTAGAAAAAGTCGAAATAGGTATTTGCTTGTATTATTTTTTGGATAATTTTATTTGTAAACTTTCGATAAAGGTCGAAAAGAAAGTGGATTTTTTTTATTCTTTGCTGTTTTCTTGTCAAATTTCTCCAAAAAATGTAGACATAATCCTTTTCAACAAATTTCATGACGAGTGGCGCAACACAAGATGGCAAGCGAGACCAAGCGACGACGGCGAAACGTTGGGCGGGGTCGGGCACGCACGCGTGAACCGCGCGCCCGACCTCATTCCGCCCCACTTTCACTAGTACGGCCGTCCAGTAGGTACTGTTTCCTTTAAAAAAAATATTCAACTATACAAGTCGACACAGCTGTGCGAGAAGAATCAACACAATGCTCTGTTTGTCATTATTTGTAATCCTTTGGTTTTGTTTCTTTTCTACAGCTGTTAGTACGACGTTTTAAAGTGATCTAAATCACCGATACTAGTGCAATTAGCGCGGCGCTCCGCTGCGCTGCGCTGCGCTGGTGTGCTGTGCGATGTGCGGCGCCGCTTCGTAGCGTGACTGTAGGCTCAGTCCCATTTGTGTTGGGTGAATACATCGGCGCGGCGACGTGATATCGATGGTTAGTCGCCGCCACCGCGTTGCTAATGATGTGCCAAGTGTGTGCACACTTCCTTCCCCCCTTCTCCGACCGCGCCGCACCACCACCCGCCACCTTTGATTTATGGTGTAAAGTGGTGGAAGCCGACGGTAGCGGTTCGCCAGCTGCACCGACGAGGATTCCCTCCCGACGGGCTTTAACGTTTTTGTCTACATAATCTAAACCGGCATCGGCCACTGCGACGGCTTTACTCACCTCCCCTCGCCGCCCCCGCACCGTCCCGTACCGCCGCGCCGCCGCGTGCTGTAAAAAGCCTCGCGCGCGAGCTGCAATATATCACCCGCCGCCTCTGCCTCCGCCCCCCTGCCCCCGCCGCGGCAATATCCTATCTCAATTCCCGCTCTTTTTCCTGAATAAATCTCCGTGCTATTAAGGGACGACGATGATAGTTGTTTAGTGAGGTCACGCACCTCTCATATAAACTAAATCATTTTATAATTCTTCGGAATGCTTTATTTATACATATTTAAATTGATGAAAAACGTGCAATGCTTTTGAATTATAGGAATTTTTAGCAATATGCTCGTAGCTTTACTTATATAAATTATATATAGTTTTACAATCTGGTAGACCTATCTAACTGTGGTGAAGGAGGAGCTTGGCGAGAGCTTGGTGCCCCCAAATTATACCGACATGTTGGTAAACCCATGGACTATAACTGGATTAATATTATTCTTGAATATTTGTTACATTGAATATCATTTTTTTTTGACATTGTACTAAATTGTGGTATTATAATTAATTAGGTTAGTTAGGAAAAAATTATAGAATCTCGTATCAGATTCTCTGGCAAGGGCTCTTTACACCTGAAATATTAAATAAGTTTTTATGTAATATGTATGTAAAATGTAATATTTGACAAATTCAAGTGTAGTGTACTGCACTTGAAGAATGCTGAATAAAAAACTAAGAACCAATTACAGCATAGTATTTACACAAGATCCAACTACGATTGACAACTTCTCTTCTGTCCTCATATGGATTAGAATAGTCTTAAATTTCTTAAAACATCTCGAATCGGAAATCTTTCGAAGTTTCGGAAATCGAAACTCGTAACTTTTTTGGAATGTTTTTACCTTTTAAAAAATACAAATGTGTTGGCAACGTGGAACGCGCTCGACATGGTTTCGAGAGGCTAAGTAACTTTTTATTAGGGGCGTAAATCGCCGGCGAGTTTACCTGTCGCTTCTCACTTTTTTCTCATTTGTCTCGGAAAGTTCCGTCGCGGATCTGGGTTTTAACTTTTCCTAACTAGATTTATGAAAGGGGAGCTCTTAACTTGACTTTATCGGACCGTATATTAAACCGGGCGAGGCGGTCGCGTCGAGCTCGAAGCGCGAATTGCTATATCCCCTAGACATACATCCTTCTCGAGATTTTTAATTCAGTAGAAATGAAATTGCCTAAAGAAATTATGTATCATCATCAACGTTTAACCGTCCACTGCTGGACATACGCCTCACCGATCTTTTTCCAACCCTCCCGGCACTCACCGGCACGAATCCATCATTTGTCCGCGAAGTATTGCACGTCGTCGTCCCACCCGGCGGGTGGTCTTACCACACACACGTAGAATCCCACACCTGTGAGTAAGTTACTTTTAAAGGAGAAAAGCCATTTTGGGCCCAGTGGCGGACTAAGGGTGGAACGGAGGGGGCGCCCCGCCTCGGGCTCCAGGTGTAGGGAGGCCCCAAATCTCGAGAAGTTATCTTTAGACAAATCACAAATAATGGATTGAGAGGTAGTGAAAAAAAATAACGTGATTTTGTAATGAAAATGATTACGCTGGTCGTGTTCCTATTATTTTTTCGGCATCAAGAATATGTCGGTCCGGCAACTGAGAGCCATTCCATTTAGAAATGGCAAAACCTTAACAAGTTTAAAAATTGCTATCTCAAAAACTGTACTTGTATCCGAAAAGTGTCCAAAAGTAAAATTAAGACCTATAATATATAGATAATGGTAAAAATTTGCTAGACGAAAACGTTTGAGCTTCAGCCTGCCAGACAACTTTGCAAAATTGACCGTTCAAGTTTAAAAATGACTTAAAGTGACACTTTTTCGACACTTTTTCACCTTTTACGTCGCCTTCATAGAACAAATGTGAAGACGCCACATCACAGTGCAACTGCTTCATATCAGCGTCGTTGGCTCAGTGGTTGCGATATTTGGTATTTGATTACCGAAGTTAAGTAATGCTGAGTGCGGTCAGGACCTGTGACACTGGTCGTGGTTCGGACTCCACGTTAAACTGTAGGTCCCTTCCCTCTCCTTACATGGTGGTAGGGTAAAACCCTCCCGGGTTCGTAACACCGCACTGAATTAAGGTCGGTCGAAAGCGGCTATGACACATGGTTCGTGTTTTCCGTTCAGTTCAGTGTAGCCGGCTGGAATTGAGGAAAGTGCTGACATGCCACCACCTACATAACTCACCAAGGTGTTTAGGCTGACATCACTAGTACCAAAAGAACTGGTGCATTAGGTGATGTAGCCATCCGTGTCAGCTTCAATTTAAAAAAAAGTGCAGTTATACACAGCCAAACTAGACTTATACAAGTCAATCATAGCAAAAGCAGTAGTGCAGTTATACACAAACCAACTAGACGTATACTATTCAATCAGAGCTAAGACAGCAGTCCAGTAGGTATGCACAGCCAAACTATGTAGGTACACTTATACAAGTCGATCATAGCTAAGACAGTAGTGCAGTAGGCAGCGTAGCGAGTACATAATATTTTATTTTCTGTCTGATATGACCGCGCCAACCTATCCACAATCACATCTCAGTTCTCTGCCTAGTATTACTATCAAATAACATTGATATATTTCTCCGTCGCATCTTCGCGAACCGAGACATCCAAAATAATAAAAGTACATTCGATGATCTTGTTGACTTTTCTGCGTGTTGCAGCCAATTTTTTTTTGCAAATATTCCTGCGAGAGTAGTGGTAATCTTATATAGTTGATTTCACTTGATAAGGTCAACTGGAAGATAAGTAAATATATAAATATAGACTTTCCTGCTCAGCAGAATGTAAAGATTTCCTACCGGTGGCGTTTCCATTCACCCGAGTAAATTGTAATTTTGCACACAAATTTTAAACGATATTTTAAAATCCGGAAAATCTAAGATAACAGGTTGTGAACTCACTACATGTAAATGAAGAGGCGTGCGCTCACAAACCATGCTACGCCACAACACAACCCTTGTATGTACTTGCAGCGAACAACGTGAGCCGCCAGGGCAGCACCCAGCATCTGATCACCATGAATGCTACTCAGACTGTGATCCGCGCCGTGCTGGCGACGCAGGGAAGACGCGACGGCAACGTGGGCACAGAAGCCTTCCTTGTAGACCTCATATGGATCCTGTCAGCCATCGCACAGAAAGGTACAACCAGTACAAGGACTGTAAATGAATGCGCATAGGGTACTGAAAGCAATAACATGTGCTCCTTACCCACGCGCACAGTCCATATCACTATTATGTCTTTGTCACTAAATAAAATCAAGGCAACCATAGTTCATGCATGACGCACCTATGGCTGTCATGGACTTGATCAGTAGCATAGACCCGTTCAACTCTTATTTTAACGACATCAATATACGGTGACATGAAACGCCATCTAGCAGGCCGAAGCGGAACTACCAGATGCAGAATAATATAAAGACGAATTTCGTAAAGCGATGTGTAGTCCGGATAGCTCAGTTGGTTAGAGCATTGAGGGCTATACTCAAGGACGCGGGTTCGAGTCCCGCTTCGGACGTCACGTTGAACAGTTATTTTTCTTTGTATTTTTCAAGGTAAATTTATCTGTTGCACTGGCTGCAGCGTTACTTCACAATACAAAAATTGTAAATGATTCAAGACTTAAATTTGTATATTCAACAAATAAAATGTCTCTCAATGCATTCACTTCACACGGGTCCAGAGAGAGACGCAGCCTCCATTTTCCGCCAGAAAATGCACACAACTCTCGATATCGGCCTCTCCACCCTGCGCTCCCTGTCCGCGGTAATCGCAAAGCGTGAGGAATGCTGAGGATGTAAGGGATATATGACGACGGCGATCGCATATAGCGGAACAAATAGCACTGCAGCGGACCGAGACAACACCCCTACCCCCCAACCCCATCCGCCCCAACCTCCTGAGATCATCCCCTTCTCTTCTCGCCCTCCCGACCTCCCTTCGTCTCGTAGCACTGTCTACACAACAGTACACACACAGCTTTATTGCAAGTCTTTTACGTTTTGAAGTTGTAAAGTAATATTTATTAGAGATTACAGCAGGGGCAGGCATAAGGGTAAGAAGGACAGGTAAGGGGTAAGGCAGCCATAAGGCAGGACTAAGGGATAAGGATAAGACGCCGTGCTAAAGAAAGATGGGCTCGCCACCTCTCACCTTAGCACGGAATTCCACTGAGTAATGCAGTAGGTGGGTCTTCGACCTTACATGTAAGATATCTTGTCCGAAATGTTGTGCTGTAATTTACCGAGTTCTTGCAGCACAACACCGATTGCTCTGCTTACCCCGATTGTCGAGATTAAAGCGTGTGTGATATGTATATATGCATGTGTGTCTAGTATTTTAGAAGGGGAATATTCAGATATTCAGGAAGATATTGAGTAGGGGCGGTACGCCAGCGCCTCGGCCGACACTCAAAACCGACCACAAAAAAGAACAATGCGTGTCTCTATCTCAATAAATACTGATCCGATGTCAGTGCCGTAAGTGTTGGTCTTGAGAGGAAGAATGCTCGTTTATTCTGACATAAAAAAAAATGTTATAAATAGTGACGTCACCCGCAGGTGTCCCCCCCATAAATGTGTAGGCAAGATCAGAATCGGAGTGTTATTTTTTTATTTTTTGGGTACCTTTTACTTCATTACCTAGTTAACTGTTTCTATTTTATTATTATCTATTTATCTATTGTATATTATATGTACTTATATTTATATATTTGAATTGTTCACCTAAGATATATTTATAAAAGAAGAGAAAATAAGAGATATATTTATATTTAGTGTAACATTAGCCAAGCGGACAAGAGCACGCCTCTCAAGTGGGAGGCGCAGGTTCGAAACCCACTGGGAGCACAATATTTTTTTTAGAATTTGTTCTAAATGGCCGCTGACACTCTGGTGAAGGCAAACGTCGTGAAGAAACCCACTTCCAAGCAGGTAAGTCACCATGGAAGTGTATGACTAAAATCCTCTCATATCATATAAATTAGAGAGGCCTGTACCCAGCAGTAGGGCGAATAAAATGACTGCAAAAGAAGAAGAAAAGAAGAAATTTTTATTTAAATCCATTAATTCGACGTATGTGCGTATTAAACGCGAGTTATCGAACCACTTGTTGCAGCATTACGGCACGTCGACGACAAATTGGATGGAGACAATCCCTCCGACAGGTGGAGGGATGGTAGAAAGGAGAACCGGGAATTAAGGCGTAAAGCGAGTTCGCACAATCTCCATGGAACAACTTCCACACTAAAGGAAGCTACTATCCTCGTGCTCTTTGAGAAAATAAATAATCTGTATCTGAATCTGAATCTTCGATGGTGGAGTGTTTGTAGCTTGCAATTCGGTATCTCCTACTACCCGCTTAGCTCGCCACTATATCGCGATAGGTAGCGGTACAGGTTATCGTAGTTTTATAATACATTTAATTTAATATTTCCTGCCTTAATACGTGTAGACGATTTTAACGTAGACGTTTTGAACCGCACTTTTTATAAGGTACAAACTGTTATCACAACCAGCGTTATGTAATTACGTAATAGCATAGTTACTTTTAACTATAAAATGAAACAACTTGCATCGGCGAAGGGTGTGCTGTTAGCAATAGGCGGAGCCTCGTAATCTGTCTCAGTGTTGCCATTCCGCGGTGTAATTTATCACAAGTTAACTCGAGTAGACTGGATATACTCGGGAAACCGTCTCGCCTCGAGGACTTGTCTCGTACCTAGCTCGCAGCATGTAAGATGGAATTACTTAACGAGTTGTGTTTTTTTTTTGTTTGTGTAAAAATTCTAGTATTGAAAATACAAAGAAAATAACATTGTTCTGAATGAATTTGTTTCTGTTCTAAGTCGGGAGTTAACTAGTTAATGCAGTTGTTTCTTTATTGTGATTATAAAAACAGAGTGAAGAGAGCGCCGTTGCCTCAATTATATGAATCACAATATATTTATGTATTCAAAATTTTATATTTCCATAACATACAAAATAATTTATAAATTAAGTACATCTATATTACTCCATAAAAAAATAATAATAAAGAAAAGTATAAATAATAAATAAAACAAAATTCTAAACGAACTTTCTAACAAGTGCCAGTCAGTAAAACTGGAATAAGGAAAATCAATCTTTATGTATATAAAATTTACCCTGATCACTCAGAATGCCTGACTGATTGACTTTAGTTCACGCTCTATAACGCACGCTGCTTTTTTTCTCTCCGCAAGCATAGCATATTATCGGTTATTTCTTTAGGTTCATCAGCTGACCCGTTGGACTAGGTCCCCCTAGAGTTTTGGAGCCCGATCCTCGCGTACAATTCGAAAATTCACGGGTCAAAATCCCGAACCAGCCGTATCGAAATATTTTCACATATTTTCATTTTTTTTTATTCAAACTGACACGAAAGACTACATCACCTTCTTCTGGTACCAGTGATGTCAGCCTAAACACCTTGGTGAGTTATGTAGGTAGGTGCACTTTCCTCAATTCCAGCCGGCTACACCAACTGGACGAAAAACACGAACTACGTGTCATGGCCGCTTCGACCGACCTTTATTCAGTGTGGTTGTACCAACCCGGGCGGGTTTAACCCTACCACTATTTAAAGACAGGGAAGGGACCTACAGTTTAACGTGGAATCCGAACCACGACCAGGTGACGACCAGCGTCAACGGTCAAATGGTCACCCATCCAAGCAGATCTTAGATGACCGCACTCGGCAGTGGTTAACTTCGATAATCGAATACCGAATACCGCAACCAGTGAGCCAACGACGCTGATGAAATGTTATTCTGACCCGTCCACCCGCAACGGTGGATGGGTCAGAATGCGGGGCCGGAAGTTACGGGGACAGAAGGACGCCGTAGGCTCCCTGCAACAGACTAGTGCAATATATCTCGTTAGTTAAATTACTTATTACGTGCGAGCAGTGTTAAGAAGAAATAAAATAATGTGTTAATAGAAATTTTACTTGAAAACGTGAATAAATAACAACTTTCATGTCAACATTCAAAAGTATTAGTTTATTAGTTTATAGAAGCATCAACTTGAAAACGCACCAATGTTCAACAAAATCAAATATCCTGCTAGCTTTAATATCACCCCTATGAGGCATGCAAGTCTGGAGTGTGTTCCAAGCGGTTACTATTAGATAACAATATCATGTAACGTCACAGGGCAAATTGCTTACATGGCATGGTGGTATATGCTTACAGTGTGCATGATGTAGTGTAGGTTCCAATAAAGGTAAATTATTACGTTTGATCCTTTATTCAGTATCCCCAATTCTTAATAATTAAAAGTTAATGACTTGAATTACTTGAAAATTTTGAGATCCAACTTCGAGAATTGTAAGTTCTCTCTCTCTCTCTCTCTCTCTCTCTCTCTCTCTCTCTCTCTCTCTCTCTCGCTCTCTCTCTCTCTCTCTCGCTCTCTCTCTCTCGCATCAAGCAGAGTGAGAGGGATCAGTGTGACGGGCTGTATAGCGGGGTGGGGGGTTAGAGAGTAGATGTCTGTGG